>MJUU01029691.1:69898-102804 GCA_002080025.1 Modiolus philippinarum
TTCTAAAAAAATTAAAGCACAATTTACATCCAATACAGGGTCAATGGCAACATATAAACAAATTTACATAACAAATAATTACACATACAATATACACTATAGAGCAAGTAATCAAGTGCCCCCTGTCCTTAGTTCTAAAGACTTTTCAATAAAGGAGCCTAAAGATTTCACCTGTTGGAAAATTTGTAGGATTTAGGATATTTTCAATTATATTATTATCAATATGATTTCTTATATTTTGTTAATGAAAATAACTGAGAAATTCTTTTCTTAAATAATTATTTATTTTACAAATGGTTTTCATCATCCAAAACACCACAAGTACTACATATTCTTAAATGCCTAGGTAGTTTTTAGCACGACCAGTTTCTATAGTAAGAGAATGGTCACTTAATCTAAATTTACAAATAAGTTTTCTTACTTCGTAAATTTGATATTTTAAATAAAATTCTTGTTTATTGTTGGACACTAATGTTTAAAAAAAGAGAAGTTTACTATCATCATCTATTGCTTTTAATTTTTTATCATAGGTATCAAGGTAGCTTTTTTCTAGTTCGTTTTTTATAATATTTTTTAAGAGTTTTTTTTTTTATCTTTTTAATATGCTCAGTGCTTTTTGAAAATAATTTATTTTCATTTCCCACATGATTAATGTACGAGTACCAAGAATAAATACCCTTGTCATGGAGATCTTTAGAAAGGGAATAATGCTGGTGTAGCTTGATTCAGCAGACGATCTTCATACAACAAAGACTGTGTTTTTATGAAGTTGCTTATTGGGAATCTACCAAATTCAGATCTGGATGCAAAGTTACTAGACTAAGTGCATTTTTTTGTTCCAAGAATATATTTACAAAATTTATTATGTACCTTTTTATAAGGCATTTTATCTATACATATAGTCGGATCTGTTTTTTTTAGTATAATATAATGGCCACGATAAAAATCTTTAAACATTTTTTTTTCTCAACTTAACTGGTGAAATATAAGATTTCGCCACGATCCAAAAAAGTTTAACCTACAAGCCCTTAAGCCTCGTTAAAATTACTGAGTTAAATGGAACAAGCTTTCCATACAGTAGTTTTTAGTGGCTCTCCAAAAATAAATGGAATATCATCGGTCGATGTTGTGTGACGTAAAAAATATATAATTTATTTGTATTCTGGAGGAATATTTTAGGGTATGAAAAATTTGCCTCTTCAACATCTAGAGATTTATCAGTTTTTGTCGTTTTCTACACAAGAATATTTTAAGCCGAAATCTCCCAATATGGGGGTGATGATTTCATCAGCGAAGATGCCTTCCAGGAAGAGATGAAGGACCAGAATCAGGAATCCTTCACATGGAAGGACTTGCCCACAGGAGTGATCTATAAGATCTTGGAGGTGGTAGAAGTGGAAGGAAGATTTGGCAAAAGCAGTATTCTCACTCTGAAAAATCGAGAAGGAGAAATCACCAGAGTATGGGCTTGCCCCACGCTGAACAAAGAGAAGGGTCCCTTGCAAGGAGCTTTCGTTCGAAGCACCGGATTCAAGCTGAGAAAGAAATCCAATCGGCAATACCTCTCCTACGACCTGGTGAGGAGGTAGAAAAAATCGAGGTAAGGACGCAAAATTTCCCAATCCAAAACGGATTGGGAATTTTTTTTTTTGGTCACTTGGCACTTTGATATGGAGGGTTCGGGAATGAGCGGGAAGCGAGGCGTAGCCGAGCGAGGCCCGAATGGAAGAACCCTCCCTACGGCGCATGCGCATTCAATTCTTCACTAATCGGGACAGAAGGTTGACGAAGCTGATCCTTCTCATCGTAATAATTTTTAAGGCAGACTGCAGGAGCACTGTCTTCACCTGCCAGCTGGGACCTATAGGTTTTGGCTAATCGCACGGTATTTCGATGCTTCTTTTTCTTCTTGGAGACTCGGCGCGAGATCAAGGGCAGGACCATACTTCCCGTAGCACATAGGCAGGCGAGGGAACCCAGGGGAATGGATGCCACCGCACCCACACCAGTCAGAGCAGACCCGATCGTGCCACTGGTTAGCAATAGAATACCCACGGAACACGCACCCAGGGCAAAGGAGACGACCTTATCCAGTCGGTTATAGATCTTCAAAGCATGCTCATATCTCTGGATTTCTGAGATAAGCTCCTCTTCCAGGCATTCGATATGACTGGCATCCACTTCGTCCATTTATCTAGGGCCCTAGAGAAGCATGCCTAGTAGGAGGATACTTTTGAAGGGGCTATTAGGGCCAAGGATCAATCTACTACCATCGTAGAGCCGACTTCCACTCTTCAAGTACAATCCATCACCGTACGTATTGGGCAAAGTACCTGGGCTGAGATGCAGACCACGACCCTGGGGTTTCACGCAGCATACTTTCCCACCCTTCTTGAGATATAATCCAGATCCCACGGCTTTTTGGATGGCTGCACTACCCAAGCCGCTCAAGGCACCCACCCCCAAAGCAGGCAGCACGGTTTTGGCTAGCATAGGTAGCGCAGCAGACTCGAGACCTGCAAGTATGGGGAGAAATCCACCTTCCTTTACGTTATGCCTCACCTGCTTCGGGCTCATCTCCAAGACCATACCACCCTTACCGCTCTGCAAGAGCTTGGTGATGCGCTGGATCTGCCGTTGAGTGAGGAACATCTTTTGCCCACAAGATAGGTTGGCATGCAGCAATCGGACGCTCATGGGCCAACCTTTCTTTGCCGCACGCTGGATCTTCTCTGCCTGACC
Source organism: Modiolus philippinarum (assembly GCA_002080025.1). Classification (NCBI taxonomy): domain Eukaryota; kingdom Metazoa; phylum Mollusca; class Bivalvia; order Mytilida; family Modiolidae; genus Modiolus; species Modiolus philippinarum. The sequence continues at coordinate 72,641 of MJUU01029691.1, forward strand.
CTTCGTCAAGTTGAGACCATACTCTTGATAATCCATTTATTTATACCTCACGCAGATGAAAGCGAATGGTGAGATGCTCCCCTCGCAGATCGATGGGGCGACCGTCTTGATCGGTCAGGTAGGTTTGCATCTGATTGATGGTCTTCAGGGTCACGGATAAGTAGATCAGATTCTTAGGGGTCTGCATGATCTTCATGCCTGGATCGACCCCAGGAAAGAAACTATAGATGATGGACTGCTGGGTGCCGTTGACGTAGCTGCCTTGGATGATATCACTATTCACGAGGATGCTATTGATGCTGATGATATCGACGATATGCTCACCCTCCACGTATCCATTCGTGCTCCGGTCGTAGGTATACGATCTGCGATCGAATCCAATCACCGTATTCAGGCTATTGGGCACATCGAAATCCACTTGGTAGCTTCTGGCCAGGGTGAGCGTTGCTCTCAGAGTCGCGCGATTGGCATCGAGAAGGATCTTAGCCTTGTGTTTGCTGAGCCGCATTTGCTGCTGGATCTCGTCATTGATATCATCGATGCCATAGGAGCCGGTGCTCATGGCGATGGGAAACCAGTGTGCACCTTCGTCTGGGGAGTAGCGGAAGGAATTATGTCCGGCATGCATATTGGGGATGGAGTAGTGCGTCCCCAGATTCACGAGGGCCATCTCGTAAGATTTCTCCTCGCGCAGTCGGAGGGGTTGGTTGAAGCGGGCCAAGATCTGTCCATCGTCCACAGAGACGATGAAGGAGAACCCATGCTTGGGTTCGGTATTGGTGGCGATTTTCCACAAAAGTAAATCGTCCACTTATTTACAGGTGGCGACGTAGAAAGCGGATACCAGTCTCTGCTTCCAATCTTCCAGGCCGTCGTTGTGATTCTGGAGGTTTTTGGCTTTCACCAGGATGGCGAAGACTTCGGCGGGTCGGATGGCAAACAGTAGCTGAATATGAATTTTGTCCATTTATTTACTGCAGAGCTCAGCTTTAGAAGTCGACGCTCATCTTCTGGCCATCAGATTCGAATTGGAGGATGCGACCAGAGATTACCAAAGCGTAGGCTTGGGTATTGACGGCGACGTTCTGATCGAATCTGACCTTGATATAGACGTCGATCGATGAGTTCTTGAGGCGCTCGCTCTGCTTGGAGACGTCGAATACAAAGAGGGGATGGAGATCCGTACAGTCGGCTGGGGTGATGCCCGGATTGCTCACCAGGTGATCCATGTTGAAGAATTTCCAGCGGAAATCGGCAGCCTCCTTATAGAGCCTGGAGACCTTCTGATTCGTGAAGGAGGCACGATGACCCACGGCAGGATATCTCAGGGAATTCAAGGTGACCCAGATATCATTCACGCGGCAGTGATCGAAGATGGCGAGGTTGGCTTCTTGATCGTTACTCTTTTCGGTCTGGAAGGCGACGATCACCCATCGGGGTCTTTCGGGGCTTCTTCGGGTGGAAAGGCACCAGTTGAGTTCACGGCTTTCGGGGACGCCGATCGAATCGCACTGCCTCATGCGGAAGCCGATATCTAGCTTCACCTTGCTCTCGATGGTCTTATAGAGCCGCAGCTTCTGCTCGTCGGAAGGCATCACGCGGGGAATGAACCAGGAACCAGGAGAGATTGCTGAGGACGATCTTACCGGGGTCGTTGATATTGGTAGCATCCCAGAAGATGGCGTCATTATCCGAGGCGCGGACGAGAGTGAGCTCATGCTTGAATCCGTAGACCAGCTTTTCGTAGTCCTTGGCAAAGCCGAAGATATGCTTCAAGGGGATGGTGAAGGAGAAGGATCCTTTATTGGCGGGCTTGGCGATGACTTAGGCCTTCCGCGCGGCAAATCCTAGATTGGCGACGGCGGCGGCGTCGGAGGTATCCTTCACCCATAGCTGGTTGAGGCCCTGGGACTGGATACGTGAGTAGACCCATCATGGTGGTGGCGAAATCCGGATCGTTCAAATGCTCGATCGTCTGCCCGGAATGCTTGTAGCTGATGGATTTGAAGAGGTACATTATCGCATTATTGATGAGGGAGATGAGATTGGCATCGGCAAAGGCCGACCCAACATTCTTCTGGAGCCTTCCTTCCAGCAAGAGGTAGCTCTGGGAGGGATGGAGGAAGAGATCCTGCGACTCGATGCTGAGGCGGATCCCGGTGCCGGATCTATTCAGCTGCGTCCCGGTGATGGGATGGTATTCGAAGGCTTTCGTCGAAAGTCAATCCTTCAGTGATAGTAAGCATATCAGCCATCATATATTTATTTATAGCGCTAGACGAAGTCGTGGATGGCTGAGATGCCACCACCCGAGATGAGATTATTGAGGTGGTCCTGCTGCTGAGGAGTCCTCTTGGTGTTGGCGGTAGGTGGTGCTTTGGGCTTCTTAGGCTTCTTTGCGGGTCACTCGATGAACGACGTGGTCTACGGCCTTCGTCGCTCCTTTCTCCAATCCCTTGATGGCTCTATTAGAAGCGGCGCTCACGGCCTTGCTTCCCAACGTCTTGCGGCAGAAGAGCTGAATACTCGTCCGGCGATATCCGTGATTCACTACTAAAGGCATCGTAAATTTATTTAGAGGAGCTTCCGATGCAGCGTCTCGTACTCCTCCCTGCTGATATGCTTGGATTTCTCATGGCGTCGATTTCGTTGCGCACCCCATTATTCCCGGCCTTATAGGCGCCGGCGGATAGATCGAGGCGATCCAGCAACTGGTCGAAGCATTTGTGAAGAAAGACGGTTCGGACCCAACTCCCATACTTATCTTGCTTATAGAGGTACGAGACGATCTCCTTCCACTTCTTGCTTTTGCTAGCCTTGGGGGTCTGCGAGACTGCAGAATTGTCCTGATACGTGGCATTCGATGCCATAGGTATTCAGGTCGTCGACCTCGAAATCTTCGAAAGTGACCAAGGCACCAAGGCATGATTTGGGCTGGGCGTGAAGAAAAAAAGTGCGCTGGTCGAATGAGCTAGCCGAAGAGCTGCATAAGCCAGTCCGACGCAAATTCCAGAAGCGTCGCGTGGTGGTAGGTGGGGTGGACGAAACATGGGCAGCCGACCTCGTGGATATGAGCGCCTTCTCCTGCGATAATCGAGGGTATAAATTTCTCTTGAGCATCATCGACGTCTTCTCCAAGTACGGCTGGTTAGTGCCGCTCAAGGATAAGAAAGGAGCGACGGTGCGAGATGCCTTCCGGGCCGTCTTCAAGGATCGCAAGCCCGAGAAGCTATGGACCGATAAGGGCACGGAATTTTATAATCGTGAAATGAAGGATCTGCTGCAGAAGCATGGAATCGAACTCTACTCTACGGAGAATGAGGAGAAATCGAGCGTGGTGGAGCGCTGGAATCGTACTATGAAGGAGATGTTCAAGTACTTCTCGGCCAATTCTACGCGCACCTACCTCCCCATCTTGGACGATCTCGTCCGCCAGTATAATACCACCAAGCATCGATCCATCTAAATGACTCCCTGCGCCGCCAGCAAGAAAGAGCACGAGGCTAAGGTCTTCTGGAATCTTTACGGAGATCTCCCACCCATGAAGCCTCATCGATTCGACGTCGGCGATAAAGTCCGGATCATCAAGAAGAAGGGCACTTTCGAGAAGGGATATACTCCGCGCTGGACGGAGGAAGTCTTCACCATCTTTCAGGCCCTAGCGACGCAGCCACCGACCTATCGCCTCAAGGACTTCTACAACGAAGAGGAGATCAAGGGATCCTTCTATGAGCAGGAGCTGCAGCGCACCGATCAGGACGTCTTTCACATCGAAGATATCCTGCGGAGACGAACCAGGGATGGGGTGAAGGAAATCTTCGTGAAGTGGCTGGGATATCCAGCATCTTTCAATTCATGGGTCAAAGAGTCCGACTGGCAATGATCCCAGATGGCTTTCCAGTCTCGATCAACGGAGACCAGAAAGTCTTGATTTACGCATGCTTTAGCTCGACGAAGAGCCTTAATGCGTCTAGATCTACCTGCAGGCGCTCGTAGACGGCTTTGGTGATGGGCTCATTATCCGTCTGGGGGAGTGGGAGATTTAGCACGCGATATTTCTGCATGTCTAGGTTCGTAGTCATCAAACCACCATTGGTCGAGACGCACTCTGACCTATCGACTTTGGTTACCAGCTTTTTGGTAAGGTCTTTGAGGGATGCGTCGTACTCCCTTTGCATCCGCTTGATGGTCATCTGCATCTGCTTAATTTCCGAATCTAGGTCGTCCGTGTCTTTCATACTTTCTTTCAGCTGCTGAGTGACCCATTTCTTCGTCACGGCGTCCGACCTATCCCGCGGCAATTCAAGACTGGTGATGCGATGATCGTTCATATTGAGATCCTGAAGCATCCGCCAGACGGGTATGCGCTTCCTCGAGCGAGATCCAAATTTATCCATTTATATATAGGTCGAAGATGACCTCCTCGAGCGTCCGACCTTCAGAAAGAAGCTTTAAGACGTGCAAGCAAAAGTGCCCGCAGACCACGTCACCGCGACGCTGAAGCTCATCGGTATTATATCGAATCTCCGGCCTCAGATATTCAACGATCTCGTTGGGTGGGGGTAGGCCATAGAGATCGAAGTAGACTTTGAGTCCTAGATGCTTATGCCAGTGCGTGCCGGGGCCATCGCGATCGTCGTGATTCAGGATGCCGCATTCGATGGGGCGTGGGGTGGGTGGTAGGGCATTGCGCATGAATACCCCTCTAGATCTGAAGTGGGGAATATGCAGAGCCTTGGAAGCTTCCTCCAAATCTAGATTCGAGAGGGGCTGGTGGGGGAGGAGGATGCTGTGCACTCGTATGCTGCTCATTTATCTAGCTATGTGCAGTCTGAATGGGCATCCGCACCCGTCAGAGCCTACTAAGTGAGGGATGGGCATCCGCACCCGTCAGAGCCTACTAAGGGAGGGATTGGCATCCGCACCCGTCAGAGCCTTATAAGTGCAGAGGGGATGATCTCACCTGAATTGCGGGCAATTCGATAGTGTCCGTGGGCGAGGTTGCTGATGCCGTCGGGGAGGATGTGACGCTTGTCGTCTTTGGCGGAGAGCGCGATCTTGTTGATCTCCTCGGCGTAGATCTGATGGAGATGGCTCCGGAGGATATTCATCGGACGATGGATTTCTTGCTAGGTGGTGAGGCATCGCTTGTAGTCCTCGAAGGCGATGCTGCGCTCGACGACGCTCTTGGTGACTCCCTTCGCCTTCTTAGTGGTCTCACCTTCTTCCACCTTGAAGGCGTATAGCTTCGCCCGGAGCCCCACGAATTCGGTCATGACCTGACCATCGCATTCGTCCTTGAATTTTCCGATGATCTTCTATTCACGCCCGTGGGTATGTCGGAGGAATGCTCGACCGGGTAGTTGGACGTATCGAATTTTTCCTGCACGTGTGGAGCGATATCCTGGTAGAAGTTGTCGGTCTTGATCTCATAGGCTAAGCTGTCTGTGTCGGTGAAGAGAAGCCGGGGGCGATCACCGTACATCTTCCTCATGAATCCATAGTGGAAATTGTACATGAGAAGCTTCGAAATATCCAAGATGCAGGCTCCTAGGTAGATCGGCTTGGCAACGAGCTTCAAGGCCTGCTTCTCGGTGGTGACCAATCTGACGTGTTCGCGCTTCCGGATATTCTCCATGGTTTTGCCAAAGACTGAGTTGACCATGAGCTTGAAGAAATCCTTCTCGGAGTCGGTCTTGGCCTTGGCGCGAAGAGCGGTATTCAGATCCACGTAGTGCTAGAGCCATGGGAATTGCCTGAACCTGATGATCCGACGGCATTTCGTAAGCTTCATGCCCATCTCCAAATACATCTTGAGATTTCGATAGTGGAGGGTATATTTTTCACGCTTGCCTAGATGCGGCACGAGCTTGCGGACTTTGTCGATCTCTACGGTCTCGGGCGCGAGAGGGTAGTCGTTGTGGGCGTCGTGAAGATCCTGTGGATATTCGTGATCGCATTCTACCATGGCACCATATTCGTGGTCGTCGGGATAGCTGAGAATCTCGTCGATCTTCTCCGGCTCCATCCACTTGAAATCTCCCGTGGGGAGAGGCTGCGTCATCGCCCACCCGTAAAGATTATTGGCGTCGAGGTAGGTGAGATACTTGGTGGGATGGGAGCGATCGTAGCTCTCCATGTAGGGGTTGTTGGCCTGAGCATGGCGGTGAGAGATCATGGCCACCCCTCTTCTGTCGCCTGCTCAAACATCAGCAGCATATCTGAATCGGAAAGAAGCTCCAATCATTGCCCACTGGTTTTGAGGGCGGCGTCGTAGGACAATCCGGGTGATGTGTAGTAGTTGGCAGGATCAAGTCCATAGTGAGTCTTGCAGATGTTCCTGAAATTCTCGTAGATATCAGCCAGCAGCAAGACGTCGGTTTCTAGGTAGAGATAGTGATAGTCGCGGAGGGTCTTGCACTCGAAGATCCCCCAGACCCTCTGAGCGTGCGCGTAGTCTTCGTCGGTGATGCCCTAAGCGTAAAGTGTGCTGTAGAAGGCTTCTTTGGGTGGGAGCTGAGTTTCTTCCAGCTTGGCCGGTCCATCCATTTAATCGTAGGGAAATACCCCCTTTCGAATCATCAGCTCGTGGTGATCGCCGAATCTCGCCTTCACGGTCGTGAATTGGTCGGGGGTCAGATTCTTTGCTAGATTTTCAAGCTTATCCGTCAAAAACCTGCATGAGTCGACGATTCTCATTTCCAGATCTCCCACCTTCCTGGAGAAGCTGATATATTTCTCATCGGTATTGGGGATGCAGTCGATCTTACCCTCAGTGAATCCAAGCTCCTTGACGAAAATGTGGGAATCATACCCGCTCAAGTTGTGAAAGAAGATGGGGACGTGCTTCGGAAGCTGGAAGTCCAGATTGCACTCGTTGTGTGCTGCGCCGCGATATTTCCCAGTAAGATGGTCGTGGTCCCGAACCTTATCCCCTCCCAATTCATCCCCGCAAATGTGGCAGCGCGTGCTTTCTTCGAAGCTCTCCTTGTCCTGGTCGGTCATCACCATGGGCTTATTCTCCTTATATATCTTACCAATGGCTCGCACTTTCTCCTCCTTACACTCCACGAATTTCTTAGCCGCATCCTCCCCGCAGTGGACGACTGGGGCCTTGTAATCACCATGTGCGTACTTCACGTAATAGCAGAAGCCCGATGGTCGCTGAAGCTGGTAGGCCTTCGTGTAGGAGTGTGATGGATCGGGCTGGCAGGTGCTGAGCTTCTCCGTGAAGCACTCAAAGTCCGCATAGATGACGAATGGAGCTCTCATCATCTTTTTGTGGTTATGGAAGGCTATGGCGGTCCCTTCTTCCGGCATCTCGACCCTTCTGTCTGCAATATTCCATATGCTCGTCCAAGATATCTTGCCTGGAAAAGTGGGAGAGGCATCTGCGGCAGAAAAAAAGCTCATGACTATGCTCCGTCACCTGAGAGCTCAGAAGTCGAGAGAGGCTCTTGATCCAGCAATAATGCTGCTTGCCTTCGCGAGTCAGGAAGCGGAGATCTACGTGGGTGGAGGCGGTATTCTTGGATATCTTGATGGGGTAGATCTGAATATCCTCTTCCTCATCTTCACCCTTCTTCACGCCATCGAAGCCATAGACGTTGACGTTGATGGTAGGATTCTGCCTCTCGAATTTATCGATCGCCTTGAGCGAGACTGGAAAGTCGATGCCTTCGAATTTTAGCTCATCTTCCCATTTCTTATACTGAGATACGCGGTTGCAGGATTTCTGGTCGACTTCCTCATGATGGAGGGCCGCCAGCATTGCCCACTGGAAGCAGCGATCATCTTCATTTTTCACGTTGATGATCGCCTTCTTTTTCGCGAGAGCCGATGGGTTTGATAAGAAGGAACCCCCCTTGAGTGGCTTGAATTGGTTGCAGTGGATTTCTAGCTTCACGACGTGCCCGAACGTCCACCCGCTCCCTTCTCGCATGTACTTAGCCATACTTTCCATCATGCAGGCAATCTCCAATTCGAGGTCGGATGATTGGGTGAGGGTAGCAAGAGCTGATCGGAAGTAAGGGATGATGTAGGTATTTTCTCCGGTCTTGGGGTTGGTCTTCACCATTTCTGCTAGAAGCAGTAAGTGCACCTTCAATCCCTTCTTTTGGGCGAGAGCATCTGAGATGGTGGTGGAGATTGTGCTCGACTTACATTGAGATATGTGGTCACGTCATGCGACTTTACGGGTTCAATGATGACCGTGCCAAATACGCCATTCAGCGCCTGCCGCCTATCGATGACCTTGATCTCATCCTCGACTGGGGCATTTCTGATATCTTCTTCGACCAGCTGAGATCCTCTCTCTTGAGCCGGGAGAACTTGGTGAGGCCGCGATTCTTGGCGAGTGCTTTCAGCTGCTTCTTGCTGAAGACTTCCTTACGGGTAAATTTAAGGGCGGTTTTTCTCCTCGGTGAGCTTCACCAAGGCCTCCTTACTTTTCCTGCTGACCCCCTTAGACCCTCATCCTTAGCTATTTAGGGTCTTCATGGTCTCTTCAACCACCATCTTATCCTCGACGGGGATGGTCTCCTCTTCTTCCGTCTCGCATGGTTGCCTATTATGCCACCAGCAGAGACCATCCTTCCCGGGCTTGCTCTTGCAGAACTGCCCCTTCTTCCTCTTGAGTGGGTAGCCGCAGGTGGTCTTCTGCTCCCTTGGTTGATGCTCAAATCGCTGGACTTGCTCCACCCCACAATTTTGACACTGCTGGGTGTGCTCATCCATCTGCACCAGGTTGGGGGCATTGCAGCATTGATGCTGCTTTTGGGGGGTGGGCGTGCTATCTTCCAAATCTTCTTCATTCTCCAGAAAGAAATCCTGGAACCGATCCATCTTATTTCTTTCGGATGCCATATTTTTATTGATATCAATCTTGGACGTGGGCACACATCTCTTTAAGGTGTCCTGATCCCCACTTTCCTGTGGGACGACTTGTCTGCTAGCGAATACATATGCCATTCTTGTATTTACCCTATGCTCAATAGGGATGCCGTCCGTTTGCATTTTGCCCTCGAGGTGGGGATTTTTATGCAGGATTCTGCATGAGTGCGGCAGAATCGGCCTTTTCATACTACTTTTATGCTACAACAAAATACAAAAGAAATCACGTGCACGTTCTAAATTATGGTTTCTCACTTCAGTACAAGCCCCGCCTTGTTGTTATCGATAAGCCAATGGAAGTAAACGTTACATTTTTGCTTACAAACAATTTAATGAAAGTTTCTCAAGGAACATCCCAGCGCTAAACTTGCTTGCAGTTCATTGTATTTAAACCGTCTTGCTGGTTTGTTACGTTTGTATCGATTTCGTTCATTTGATCTGGCTGTTTTGATATAAAAAAAAACACAATCGTGTACGTTTTATTAAATCAAATATATGGGCAAACGAGCAACGGAGCAGAGACAGACGGAAAATGGAAAAAACACACAAATTGAAGCAATGGGACATTTAAATGTGAACAAGAACGCCAAATGACAAATGTATATCATAATGAGCAATGATTCAAACATGATTTGTGGAACAAAATTTTGTGCACAGTGTGTATTTTTCTATTAAGGATGTATTCTCCTGAGGGGACAAATTCAAGTTTTCCCGAAACCTACATTTCTAAAATGCAAACCCTCTGGCAAAGTCATTTTATGAAACGAAAATCATATATCAGTATGCATTTTTTGTGCCAACGTTTCCAGATTGTTAGATATCTGAAGAAATATCACTAATACAATACAGAGGTCCGTGGTGATATAAGAAAGTTTTGTAAGAAAATGTTTCTTTTTTGGTCATATTCAATATATCGTAAAATCTGTAAAAATCAACATCTTTCAAATTTATACATCAAATAAACAGCCAAACCTCACCATTGTTTGTTGTAAATTGTTGAAAATCATATATTTAAGAACTTGGAAAATAAATCATATGAATAAGATGCATACATTTCTTAAACAATGACTTTTATTACCTAAAGCCCAAAATTGGCTAAATTCTGACTCATGAGATTAGTGGTCTGTTTTGGTAAAAAAAAATGAAAATTTTCGTTTCTCGAAAACTATTTGTCGAAGGAACATATTTTTTGAAACGAGATTTTAACAACACTGAAAGCTATGGAGATTACATCCTTAAAGATGTGACAGGACAGATCCTGATTGGCGAAAGACATTCGACTAAAACTGACTATGTTGTGATAGTATACAAACAAAAAACACAAGAAAACATAATGACGAAGTAAAACATGCAATGAACCCACATCATACATTGATTAAAAAACAAATAATTAACCTATCTAGTTTGAACCTTAGCCTAACCAGAACAATAATTAAATAAAAAACAAATGATTAACTTACATGTATCCAGTTTGAACCTTAGTCTAACCAGAACAATAACTAAATAAAAAAACAAATAATTAATTTATCTAGTTTGAACCTTAGTCTAAACAGAACAATGCATTTAATCAAATAAAAAAAAATCAAATGATTAACCTATCTAGTTTGAACCTTAGTCTAACCAGAACAATAATTAAATAAAAAAACAAATAATTAACTTATCTTGTTTGAACCTTAGTCTAACCAGAACAATAATTAAATAAAAAAATCAAATAATTAACCTATCTAGTTTGAACCTTAGTCTAAGCAGAACAATAATAAGATAAAAAAATAAATAATTAACTTATCTAGTTTGAACCTTAGTCTAACCAAAACAATAATTCAATAGAAAAACAAATAATTTACTTATCTAGTTTGAACCTTAGTCTAACAAGAACAATAATAAAATGAAAAAACAAATAATAAACTTATCTAGTTTGAACCTAAGTCTAACCAGAACAATGATAAAATAAAAAAAAACAAATAATTAAGTTACATGTATCTTGTTTGAACCTTAGTCTAACCAGAAAAATAATAAAATAAAAAAAAAACAAATAATTAAGTTACATGTATCTTGTTTGAACCTTAGTCTAACCAGAACAATAACTAAATGAAAAAAAAATAACTTATCTAGTTTGAACCTTAGTCTAACCAGAACAATAATAAAATAAAAAAAACAAATAATTAACTTATCTAGTTTGAACCTTAGTCTCACCAGAACAATAATAAAATAAAAAAAATAATTAAGTTACATGTATCTTGTTTTAACCTTAGTCTAACCAGAACAATAACTAAATGAAAAATAAATAATTAACTTATCTAGTTTGAAACTTAGTCTAACCAGAACAATAATTAAATAAAAAAACAAATAATTAACTTATCTAGTTTGAACCTTAGTCTAACCAGAACAATAATAAAATAAAAAAGAAAACAAATAATTAAGACACATGTATCTTGTTTGAACCTTAGTCTAACCAGAACAATAACTAAATGAAAAAAAAATTAACTTATCTAGTTTGAAACTTAGTCTAACCAGAACAATAATTAAATAAAAAGACAAATAATTAACTTATCTAGTTTGAACCTTAGTCTTACCAGAAAAATAATAAAATAAAAAAAAACAAATAATTAAGTTACATGTATCTTGTTTGAACCTTAGTCTAACCAGAACAATAACTAAATGAAAAAAAAATAATTAACTTATCTAGTTTGAAACTTAGTCTAACCAGAACAATAATAAAATAAAAAAAAACAAATAATTAACCTATCTAGTTTGAACCTTAGTCTCATCAGAACAATAATAAAATAAAAAAAAATAATTAAGTTACATGTATTTTGTTTTAACCTTAGTCTAACCAGAACAATAACTAAATGAAAAATAAATAATTAACTTATCTAGTTTGAACCTTAGTCTAACCAGAACAATAATTAAATAAAAAAACAAATTTAAATTATCTAGTTTGAAACTTAGTCTAACCAGAACAATAATTGAATAAAAAACAAATAATTAACTTATCTAGTTTGAACCTTAGTCTAACCAGACCAATAATAAAATAAAAAAACAAATAATTAACTTATCTAGTTTGAACCTTAGTCTAACCAGAACAATAATAAAAATAAAAAAACTAATAATTAAGTTACATGTATCTTGTTTGAACCTTAGTCGAACCAGAACAATAACTAAATGAAAAAAATAATAATTAACTTATCTAGTTTGAAACTTAGTATAACCAGAACAATAACTAAATGAAAAAAAAAATAATTAACTTATCTAGTTTGAAACTTAGTCTAACCAGAGCAATAATTAAATAAAAAAACAAATAATTAACTTATCTATTTTGAACCTTAGTCTAACCAGAAAAATAATAAAATAAAAAATAACAAATAATTAAGTTACATGTATCTTGTTTGAACCTTAGTCTAACCAGAACAATAACTAAATGAAAAAAAAATTAACTTATCTAGTTTGAAACTTAGTCTAACCAGAACAATAATTAAATATTTTCTTATGAAATGGGAGCAGTATGATTTTCTGGTTTAATTTTTTTTAAAATCAACGGCAAAACTTTTCATATATCAAATATTAATATTTAGGAGGTGGTCCATAGTACCCTGGCGGTGGTGGTGGGGGTGGATAGGCCATGTCTCCTCCTTGGTGTGGTTGATACTGGTTGTACATTGGTTGTGGTGGCGGTTGAGGATTACCTAAAAAAGTAAGCAGAAATTTATGATTTCTCCTCTCTATATTCATACAATTATATATTAATTTAATGAATAAATTCAACAAATAATTTGATGCGTAGATACAAATGTATTCAATTTTGCTGTTAGATATCAAAAATTTTTTAAGTCGTAAATGCGAAGATTTTGCAAATTCCGAAACAGACAGTATTTACTTCCTTTCTCCCGTTTTATATGAACCTTTTTCCATACGATTACACATAAAAAATGATGGATTCCATTTATACCCCTCTCCTTTATTTATTTATTTATTGTAATGAACGCAGACATCACTAATTTCTGATTTAATATTATAGAATGTATTTCTAAATGTTTCCTTCAACACATGGTAATACATAATAGTTCTATGCAAGATCTCCAATCAAAATTTTAATTCAGAATAAAAGTATTTGAGAGAAAAAACATGCAATTTTATCATTAAATATTCACAATGTCCATAACTCAGTGTCTAATCTAAATGGCCAAACCACTAGTTAAAATTGATGAGAAATATATCAAAGAAAGAATGAAATACACTAGTATTCCTACATCAAAAGGGCCATCTAGAACGTCATCTAGGAGGTATGAGCTAAGTTTATTGTTGAATGCCCCATGGTGACCTCAAGATGAAAACCAACAATAAAAGCGTTCTCCGATTACCTGGTTTTATCATGTAATTGTAGATACTTTGTCTCATGTGTATTTACTCCATATCCTTTCATTGTTAATTAAGTAAGAGCCTTGTTACCAGAATGTTGAAATTTCAATCTATCACTAAGTGCTTACTATGAACAACAGTGGTTACTGTAGGCTGTGTAGTATGGACTGTTGTCACTGTTCTCTTGGATCTGTTTACATTATAGCATACAATGATGATTATTACCACAACTATTACCACAAACACAATACTTCCAATCACTGCTCCGGCTATGGTACCACTAAATATAAGATACTGTCACATTTAAAACACAACAATCAGTAAGGCAACCAGGGTACACTAGTAACATCAACACTCGCATCATATAATTCATGTTTCAAAAATAAACTTTTGTAACTAGACGTTTTCTGTTAATGTGTTTTCTGCATTTTCAGCTGTTTTTTTTTAATTTTTTTTTGGTGAAATTAATCAGTTGTTTATTGTTTTGGACCATTTGGTGTTTTCCGTTCTCTTCAATCTTAACTTAATTTGTTTTAACTATTAAGTGGAACAAAAGGCCCTGTTTGTGCTTAGTGAGGGAGGGGCCAAGACTTTTTCTGTGAAGTGTTTTGGGCATTTTCAGCTGATTGTTTAATGTTTTGGGGACAGCTAAAGATTTTTTGCCTGTTGATGAAACCCCTCTTACCCCCTGTAATGATTCATCCATTTTCCAGCAAATACAGCTAAACATATTTATCAAACATACTAACAGTATCATAGAAGAGGACCCCCTAGCTCTGTCCTTCCATGATTTTGGCTCTTCATTTAGATCTTTTTGCTATTTCTCCTCTATCAGATTTCGCAGATTTTTGGTTTACGGTCTGCAAAATGTTTCGATTTGATCTGAATTGAAGAGTCATGAGTTGTTGAAACTAAATCTACAGTATCGTCGATATCTTCTTATTTCTTAATACTAAATTCATTAATTAATTAATGGAAGTCCAGATTCTGCAGTATGAAAGATGGTTGCTAGATCTTTATATACTGCATTATAAAGGTGCACCTGCAACAAAATTCGTGAATTTTTATTGGCATATTTAAAGTAACTGATCATACGTTTTTTTTATATTCTGTCGTATTCTGCAAGCCGATATCTTAGTTTTCCGTTGCGTGATCTGAATGACTTTAAAAACACTGTCCCAAAAGCTGCTTAGTCAGGGATTTGTTCAACCTATGTTAATTTCATCCCTCTAGAAATTCTATGGCCATCCCCATTAAATTATTGAAAGATATGACGTGTCGGTATCCCGAATGAAAGTAGATATTTTCAGCTAGATTCACGTCTTTCGAGATAGGAGCTCTCGTGTATTTGAAGGCGGAAACGACCTCTTAAAATACCAGTAAGACGGATAGCTGGATTCCTGATCTATTGAAATAAACATGTACCACCATATAAAACAATCTATTTATAAAATTAAATTGGTCTAATAATTTGTCCTACATGCCAATTATTTAACTAAATTTCAATTGACGAAAAACAATTGCCCTGAAGCGCTATAAACTGATTAAATATAAATCACCCTTAGCTCAACATTGTTCATTAGTAAGTGTTTCCCTCCCAAGTTATTGATCTATTGATTTTGTTCGTATAATCATAAATTTGTTTCCGGAATGAACACGACTCAAACATCCCGTATTTGACTACCGATTTTGACATTTTCCAAGATAGACTCACAGTGTGACGGGTGCTTTTAACAGAGGAGGACATTCTTACCCTTCCAAAGCACCTGATGTCACTCTCAGTTTCACTGAAGTTCACACTGTGAGTGTCCTTGGTTTTGAATGTTGTCATTTCTATTTCTATGCTCCGTGTCTGTCTGATGTCATTGTTTTTTTTTTTGTGTCTAACGTCATTGTTTTCTGTGTCCTCGTTTTAGACATGTCTTTGGACTTCGAATTTTGTAAATGCTGCTCCTTTGTTCCTTCGGTATTCTACTGCCGTTGCTTAATCAAGTCGTAATAAAGCGGGCATGACCGTGGCATGATCGTACTGGGGTCGTGCAACCGTCATTTGATGTTGTCAGAGCAGCATTAGTAGAATCTGCATGGTCATAAAGATATCGTAGTAGACTAGTAGCATCATACTATAATCACACTACGATGCTACCAAGATCAGGAAGACCTTACCATAACCTTAATTCGACCCTACTACCATCTTTGACAACGACCGAAACACGTTTTTAGTTTAATTATTCAACAATCGTCACGAACTCGAAGACCTTACTACGATTGTACTTCGATGAACCGTGTTTTTGTTGGATAGTGACCTATTTTCAAGGTGTGCAACCAAAAGTTAATGATAAATTTACCAATACTAACCCTGATGTTTCACATTTGTATCCATAGTAACGGTAGTAACCGGACCCATAATAGGTGTAGTAATAATAGTAATAACAATAAGATCCAAGTGATGGAACAACTGAAAAAATAAACATAAAGTTTGCATTTCAGCACAGAAACCAATAACGAAAACGTAAAACAGTGTAAACAATTGTTGATATATTTGATAAATGCGCATATGAAGAAATTAAAATTCACGGACACTTCGGTATTTTGATATTTGATTTATTTGTCAGTTATTAGTAATACTCAATATGACTATTCTCTGATTTAGAAATATGAGCTAACGATGTACCATGTTGACTGTAGCCAAATCCAGCAAAACGACGAAAAGCTATTTCAAGGATTAACATGTCTAGTGATAGAACAGTTCGACAAATTTCAAATGAATTGTATGTTAATCAAGAATTACCATAAACAACTGAAAATTGACACAATTGCGAAAGAATTGTTTGTCCATGTGTACATCTCTGTCTACATGTGATTTATTTTGGGTTTTTTTTTTTGCGACATCAGTAGCAAAATCGAAGTTTCTGTGACTTTTTTCTCCGTTTTGTTTGTCCTAAAACCTTTAAAGGTGTTTTTTTGAATGTCCTTACTATTTAAAAATTTTACAGCTGGTTACACATTGTCGGAATATGCATATTGTTTTCTAGATATAGTAACTATATGTTTCTACTGCTTAGTTCATTGAAATTTGTCCAGTGACTAGAATTCGAAAAATTACGTAAAAATAATATTTCTATTATTTTACTTTTCATATTAAAACGTCATTAAGGAGTGATATTTTTCTGCTTAATTTGCATATATAAATACCACTATTTTTTGATGTTACAATGAAATAAAAAATGTTCTTCATCAATGAACTTTGCTTATTACCTCATAATAATTTCAAGACGGCCCCTAGTTTGAGTGCAATGCATTGCTTAATATCGAACAACGCTACGTTCATGTTGTTTTTTAGTCATTGTCAACAAACTATTGGTTCAATGAAAGTTATTTAGTAATCAGCCAAATTTGAATGGTATGATTAGGTTTACCCTGACATTGTAAATGTTTGTGCTTGTAAATCTTCCTATACGGACTTTTTTGTATAGTGGTTGTGTATCAACCAAATTCTCTGTTGATTTTTCTTTTCTTTTTTCTTTTGTGTGTGTAAGAAAAGAAATAACAGGAAACATCTATAATGGCTGAACAGTACAATTACATGCTAAAATCTGCAAGGGAATTTCACAGGAAATTCACAAATTAGACAAAAATTAACAACGACAGCTGGAGTTGGTACCAGCACCAGCAAAAGCAATTGGCAGGATTAAACCGGTTTATGGGTATCCAAATCTCCCCTTCATCACAATTTTATCTTCCGGTTCATGAATTATGGCAGCCTTAAATTTCGCGCTGCTACTTTTGAGTATTTTAACCAGGTTTTACCCTCCTGCTGACACCATTATAGATGACAGAAATTTCAGAAGTGAAGACTTAGGTTTTTATGCCTGCAGGAACACACAAACTTTATCAAAAGTCGATTTTACACTGTATAATTTGGCAAAAACAGGCGTCGGTCTAACCAAGTACCAAAAGATGCAGTATATTCGATCCAAACAAATCCTGTTTACACTTATAAACTTATTAACGTGTGGGGATATTTCATCGAATCCTGGACCAACAAAATACCCTTGTGGAATATGCTCTAAATCCGTACGAAAGAACCAAAAAGCAATTTTATGTGACAAATGTGAAGTGTGGTTTCACATCAAATGCTCGAGCATAACAGTCAAACTTTATAATAAATTATCACAGTGTGATGTTGACATGTTCTATTCCAAGCTTTTCGGACTCATTCTTTGACCAAAGTAGTTGTTCTTTAGATGATAACATTGTTAACAATCAACATGATTTAAGGTAGATCGGTAGTCTTCCGCCATTTTGAATTTGTTATTTATACTGTTGTGGTATCATCTGCTTTTTACATATGCAAATATTTTTATTTGTAATGCATCAATAAATATTATATCATTGACACAAAAAGCAAAGAATCTACATTGACTTAATTTCACATGTATTAATCTAATTGGATGATGTTTGGTAATTTGATAATGAAATAGTTTGGAAGACGATATTTGAAAAAGGGAGATAATCTGATGAAAATATTTTACTTAGACATCACTATGAAAATTCACATTTTTCAAATTATATGGAAAACAAAGTCGGTGACCCCCATTTTTCTTTATATGTTTTGAAAGTATATTCAAAGGGCTAACATATAATTAAAATAGAAAGAAATCTATGGAATAGTTTTAAAGAAAACAACCGAATACCTGTTTTTCCCTAAATATTCATTAGAAATATTTAATTATTTTGATATCAGTTATTTTAAAAACAAGCACGGTGACCCCCCTTTTTTATTTTTTTATTTCAATGCTAATATAATAAGGAAACTTTCCTGAGAAAATAAAGAAAATCTATGGAAAAAATTTTGGACTACCCATCTACCTTAAATCCTAGATTGGTGAGAATGACTCAGTTACTACAGATAACGATAATGAAGATTATAACCATGAAGATATTAAACCGTTGCTAAAAAAGGGACTGATATTTATTCATCTTAATGCTCGTTCTTTGTTCAATAAAATGTCAGAACTTCAACTTATCGTAAAGAAGACAAATTTAGCCGTTATTTCAGTAACCGAAACCTAGTTTGATGACACTATAACAAACACAGAAATTAACATTCCTGGCTATTCAATTTTAAGAAAGGATCGTAACCGTCATGGCGGCGGAGTATGTATGTTTATCAGATAAGATCTTGCATTTACACCCATTCAGCTTGATGAGACCAATAATGAAGATGAGATCATATGTATAGAGTTACTATTACCTAAAACAAAACCAATTATTGTTGGAACTTGTTATCGTCCCCCATAGTAAAGATTTTGTTAATAAATTTGAGTTTTTCTTATCTAGTCTTAGAAATGACTGTGAAATTATATTACTTGGTGACTTTAATATTTGCTTTAAAAATGAAGAAAGTGTTCTTTTCAAAGCTTATAATAGTGTATTAAAAATGTTCAATTTTTCTCAGTTGATAAAAGAACCTACAATAGTATCAGAAACAACATCAACTATTATTGCTCACATACTTTGTAACAATTCAAATATAATTAGTCAATCTGGGGTTTTAGAAATGGGTATTAGTGATCACTTTATTATTTATTGTATAAGGAAAATTTCAAAATGTTCAGTTAACAAACACAATAATGTCAAAGTGAGGTCCATGAAGTCATATGACAAAAATGTGTGTGTGTTTTTATTAGTAAATTAACAGAAGCAAATTGGAGAGCTGTTTTTTTTTGCTTCAAATATTGATGAGGCATGGTTGATTTTTAAAGATATTTTTACAAATATACTAAACTCTGTGGCACCATTAAAAGAAATAAGAATTAAGCATAGAACGAAACCTTGGATAACAACTGATATCCTTGAATGTATCTATTCAAGGGACAAATTATTTAAAAAAATTCAAAAATCAAAAAGTCCTGATGAATATAAAGAGTTCTGCAGATTAAGAAATAAAACTCAAAGACTCTGCAATGTAGCTAAATCAAATTATTTTAAAGACCAGATTGAAGAAAATTATAAACAACCCAAAAGAGCTATGGTCTAATTTTAAAAAATTAGGATATATGAAGGATCCGAAGTCAAATCCTAATATTGTTCTTAATATGAATGGTGAAAATTGCCATGATGGTAAGACAATAGCTAATCATTTCAATAATTTTTTTACTACAATAGCCGCTAAGTTGGTTGAAAAATTACCAACTGGGTCGGGTATATATAAAGCATCTTCAAATATATTAAAAATGTTCTATAATTCTAGAAAGAAATCTGAATCCAGATTTAGTCTTAGACATGTTACTGAAGAGTTTGTTTTCAAAGAATTAAATAGTTTAAATATTAGTAAAATTACTGGTTTAGATGGGATACCAGCTAGATTTCTGAAAGATGGTGCCCCTATTATCAAAATTCCTATTACTTTTTTGATAAATTTTTCTATTTCAGAAGGGAAAGTTCCTGACAAACTAAAATAAAGCCCTTGTTTAAAAAAAATTATAGACTTAAACCTGAAAATTACAGGCCTGTTAGTATTCTCAGTATAGTATCAAAATTATTAGAAAAAGCAGTTTATAAGCAACTTGAAAAATTTTTAAACAAAAATAATTTACTGTTTGAATTTCAATCTGGATTCAGAAGTTCATATTCGACAGACTCATGCCTAGTGCACCTAACTGATCATATAAAAACCCAAACAGCCAGTGGAAAGTTAAGTGGTATGGTCCTCCTAGACCTTCAAAAGGCTTTTGATACAGTGGACCACAGTATTGTGTGTGATAAGTTGGATGTAATAGGTGTTCAGTCTGTTGAATGGTTTAGATCTTATCTTTCAAATAGAAAACAACTTGTTAATATTAATGGTATTGACTCAGACACGGGCGAAGTCACGTGTAGGGTACCCAAAGGAAGTCTGCTGGGCCCATTGTTATTTTTAATTTATGTGAATGACCTTCAGACCAGCATTGATCATGATTGCAAAGTTTTATTATATGCTGATGATACAGCAATTTTATATTCTCACACTGATCAAAAAGTAATTTCAAATAAACTGTCAAAAATGCTAGAGCAATGTCATGAATTGCTAGTGGATAATAAATTATCCCTACATTTGGGAAAAACTGAAAGTATCTTATTTGGACCTAAAAAGAAATTGCGTAGTGACTTTTTAAATATTGAATCTAGTTCAAAAGTAAAATACCTAGGAATATTTTTGACCAAATTTTATCTGGTGAATTTATTGTTGAGTCTATCTTGCAAAAAGTGAACCAGAGGTTAAAATTTCTGTTTAGATATGCTAAATATTCAATCTCGAAAGACTTATTCACTGTCACTTTGATTATGCTTGCTCATGTTGGTATGAGGGCCTCACTAAAAATCTGAAGGATAAATTACAGGTTGCTCAAAACAATTTTAGGTTTACATAATAGAACCAGTATTACACATAAAGAATTTGAAAATCTTGGTTTTCTAAACATCAATTATAGAGTCTAACAATTAAGGCTTAATCATGTATTTAATATTGTTAATAATAAAAGCCCAGAATATATGAACAGTAATTTTATAAGGAAATCTATTTCGTATAGTACTAGATCCAGTAGTATGAATTTTAACATTCCCACAGTAAAAGGGGGTGAATCCAGTACTTTTTTCTTTAATTGGATCAAAGACTGGAATGCTTTGCCTGATCATCTAAAGAACTGTAAATTTAAACAAAAATTTAAAAAAGTGTTAAGACTCATTTTATGGAAAAATTGAAAAATAATTGGCAAAACGAGTACATTTTTTATTAATATTATAATTATAATAATATCTGTGATAAATATACAGTATTAAGAGCCTTAGTTAACTTTTGTCTGTCCGAACGCTGCCCTGTTTCATGAACCTGATGGCATATTTTTTAAGTAATAGGACCACACTGGAAATAAGCTGTAATACAGCTTTTGTGGGTTATCCAGAGTGCTGAAAATCTTATAAATATCTTAAAATAAGTTTTAATTTCTAATATAAAAAAAGTTTTTAAGCAGTCAACAAGATTGACTTCAGTGCTCAATATTTATAATCTCATTTAACGTCTTTCATGTAAATTTTTTTTACTGATACTCAGGTTGTCTTTATTTTATGTTCTTAATTTATGTTAAATGTTATTTGTTTTACTTGTTGTACTTGTATTTGTAATTTGCACTCGAATAAAAATTATTATTATTATTATTATTATCCATCCCATTTTCCTTAAATATAATAATCATACAAATAAAACCCAATACAGGTAGACTACTAACTTTTTGAAGGATGGATCAAGGAGATCTCTAGAATTTTTTTTAGAATCCATATCTGATTGACGCCGCTCGTGGAGTAGACTTTATCACAGTAACTTTTAAGGCCATCTCTGACTGAGGTCAATAAAGTAGTAAAGAACTTAGAAGGACATTTTCTCTTATTACATTTCAAAAATATTTTAATTCCAAATTTTGTAAATTTCCTGAAATTTTCAAAGATCACTTAATCTTTTTTAATTCTACATTGAAATCATAGTTTAAAGACTTGTTACAATTAGAAGAAACATTTTCACCGATTTGATTTCCAAAACATTTGATTCTGATTTTGGTAAATTTTCCTGAAAGTGTGAAAGACCATTTATTTTTTTAATTCTGCTTAACAACCACATATTTTTGAATTCATTTTAGTAAAAATAGTGACTCAATAATTAAATTTAAAAAAAAAAACGTTAAAAAAAGTTATGCCCATATTCTATAACTTTTTCTCTGTCACACAGGGAGTGTGGGGATCGCTGTCGTACAGTAGAATACGCTTTCCGACAGTCATTTCTTTAGTTTTTTTATTATAAAAAAATATATACTTACCATTGCAAGCCAAATTAATCAAAGTTAAGGAAATTGTTTTATACATTTGATTCATACTTCCAATATTATAGAATAGAAATTCTAAAATATTTTTTACGCAAACTATAGAATAGTAAAATCTTAACGTCGGCCAATAAAACGACAATTAATTATGCATTGACGTAAGAGTTGTAAATATGTCACAAAATAAACATATGATACAAAACAATACAGATAGACAGATACAAAGACAATCAAATGCCAAATGTTACATTTAAAATACAATTCCGTCATTGGTACCTCACTGCATCAAAGATAAGTTTTGACCCTAGTTAATTTTTTAATTAAACTAGCACACAAACTCGTCTAGGTATCATAATAATAAATAAAATGCATAGTAATAACATTAAAGTATACAAAAATCTAACGCTTGTGAAGAACATAATAATATAATGACTTATCAGACCTTAAGATTTGTTTAAAATTGACACTATAAAATTATAAAAGTGAGACCAAAAAAAGCATATTTGAAGATCCTAATGAAGAGTGAAGACCTTTCTCTATGATAGTTATGTTGTTTACGTCATTGTATTAGCTGAGAAGTCCCATTTACCTGAAGATACACTACAATGATTGAATTCTCTGCAAATATCAATTGTATGATATATAGGGTGCCACAGATTTCTTCGAAAGTAAATGAGAACCAAACCTTAAGTCTAAAAAAACGTCATTCATTAATGCAAGTTTATGAAAAAGGAATAAACACTACCCATAAATTTGTCTTGGTTGTTTGGTTGTCATAGTAACGACTGTCGTTATTTTACGACTAACTTATGTTATTTTAAACGTGAAAAAAAAAACCAAAAAAATCAATGTAAAATGGTTCTATAAGAGTAGTATTTATATGCAAGTTAAAATTAAATATTCTGCTAAAATTTTAGGTTCAAACAAATTTTTAATTTTTATATCTGAAAGGTTTACGTGGTTGAGGCACACAAAAGTCTTTTGACATTTTGAGGATAACTTATTTTTTGGCAGATTTTAAGAATTTTTACCCTATATATGTAGACTTGTTGGGAAGTTTCAAGATAATGGTCAATAAGTACTAGGTTTGAAAAATAGATCAAGGGGAAAAATATCTAGCTATGGTTGCTAAGGTGATTACTATGGTCGCAAAAATGGAGCATTTTTACTTTTTCAAGTGTGGTTTTAGCAGATCTTACATCTATAAGATTCCTTAATAAATATAAAATACTTATTTCTATTCCTTCATACACACTGAATAACAAATATTTTTTGAAAAGAAATTCAAATAATTTTATTCTTGTCGCCAGGTTTATTTTTATAGTAACATAAATATTAATTTCCAACATTCCTCTTTCTTATTTTTATTTTACATTTACCATTCAAAATTGCATGTAACATAAGTAAAATTTGGGATTTGTCATGTTATAACACATCACAATAATTACGAATTATGTGTTCCAATTAATAATTGAAATAATCCTTCAATCCTGACAAACACCGACTGTGACTAAACCGCACTCTTATGTGTGGAGAACCTTTAATTTCCAAGTTTTCGGTGAAAATTGAGTGTTAGGATTTTTATCTAGAAGAAATTGAATGAAGCTATGTATTCAGCAATGTCTTGACAACGTATTTACTTTATTACTGAAAATCAGCACTTAATGCTTGCTTTTGATCATTATTCTCTCATATTTAGTAGTTTAGGTCTACAAGCTTCTATGAAGAAGTTTGGCAACTTATAGTCTTTTTTATGCCAATTCTTATATATCTGGTTCAAGGTAACAAATTATTCTAAAAATAGATCCGTGGGCTAGTGGAAACTAGTCCTAAAAAGTACCTGAAGTTTGGGCATGTTCCACAGATGTCCCTTAGAATATACAGAAATTCTGCTTATTGTTTTACAAAATTGACATAATTCAGAACATAAAACCAAAATAAGATACCAGGTACAGCTATTTTTGTGGTAGAGTATTGATACAATATTTTCATTGGATATCAAGGGGAGATAATTACAGAAATTCCATGTCAAATTTGATGATGCTGAAAAGGAGCCATTTTCTGAAAAATCTAACCTGACATAGTACCCCGAAAATTGAACCAGTAATGTATGACAACACCCTCTACATGAAATCAGTTGTCATTAGTGGCAACGAAACATATGGAAATGGCAGTATGACGTCAAGTTTAGGGCATTTTGGTTGAAAGTCTACATGAAAATAATTAGTTACCCGGAACCATCTACAGTACAGTAGAGTACGCTTCATGGTGATAACTGAACAGAATTTTAGACCCCTAAGATAGGGGTGTGTGTGTGAACTATAGATTTAAAATCTTACGGTGAAAGTTTTCAAAAAACCTTTTCTAGAAATATATTAGTACTTAACTGTTTCATACTGCAAATTTAAAGAAAATTGAATGTGTGGAACATTTTGTGTGACCTCGGGTCTACTACATTAAGCTGCAGGTAATATGGTTTCCTTGAATGAGGTCTGTTCTTGCAGAGCAACTTCCAACATCAGGAAAAAAAAGACATGCTGAACATTTATTGGTTTCAAATACAGCCCTTTTTTTTTAATTTAAGACAAAATGTATAAAATTACGAAAAAATTGCAATTTTGTCCCTTTACACTCCTTATGGCTCACGGAAAGAGCAGCACCAAAACGTTACTTATACCTGACAGCTTACAATCAGATGAATGGAATGAAATTTTACATTGAAATCCAAATCAATTGGCACACCACCGGAAATTCACAACAAGAGAAATTCAAAGAAAATTCCCATCGAAACCCGGTGAAAAATAGAAATTTGCCCCGTTCATCTGCTCATAACTCCAAGAAAACGAGTTAAAATAAGTAAATAGGGTGGTTTATGACTATAACATTTTTCATAAGGAATTCATTGCAAAAAACTGTATCAACATCGGATCAAAAATTAAAAAGTTAATTCAAGCGTGAAATCCGTTGACGTACTCCAGATATAAGATTTCCAAAGAAGCACAGTAAATGAAACCCTATTAAAATCCGATAATAATAAATTTTCTACCGCCATGTACATAAAAACACCTAATTTGGTCATTTTTCAAAAAGGCCACACTAGCAAAAACCAATTCCAGACTTCTTTTATGTCAAGCAAGATTGTGATAAAATCTAATAAGAATTGAAGAACTAAAGTTATCGAGTAAAAAGAAAGTTGTCTACATTTTTGGTTAGTTTCACATCTTCCCGGATTTGGTTATACCAACTATTTCCTTTTCCTAGATTGATTGACTTACAGTGTTACGGGTGCTTTAAACAGTGCAGGACATGCTTACTCTTCCGGAGCACCTGATGTCACTTTAAGTTTCATGGGAGTTTCAAATGTGGATGCCTTAGTTTTGAATGTTGTCAACAAGGCGAAATAACAGTGTCAAAAACTTACACACCAAGTTAATATCAATCACTGTTGCAATTATCACTACAGAAGTTTTACGGTAGTCACCATGATTTGACAGACCGTTACAATTTTTCTATTTCACAGTTGAAAATAGACATTGATGGGTAGATCGAGAGTTTATTACCGGACTGACAAACGCCGACTGTGACTTTTCACGGCAGTGTGGCGAGTGTCATGAGTGAAACAGTTCATTCTTACCCTATCGAAGCACCTGGTAATACCTCGAGTTTTTGTAGGAGTCCAAACTGCTGTTGCTTTAGTTTTGTGGCGTTCTTGTTGGTATATTTGTTTTGTCTTTATTATGCTTTATCATCCGTGATGGATATAAATTGTCGTGATTTTGTGGATATATGATACTGGAATTTCCCCTTTCCTCGTTTTTTGCTTCGGAATTCGTTTGGCGATGTAATACAACTTTGAACCTGTTTGACCCTTCAATACTCGAAAACAGTAAGAGCTATGGAATATATGTTAACAAATGCTTCTGTAAGGGATCCCAAAATAAACCTTGCTAAACCTAATGCAAAATCAAAATTGACATTAAAATAATAATATTTTGAAAATTGAAGTTCTGGACTTTTGACACCCTCCCCTTATTGAAAGCTGGCATATTCCTAAATGCATAACTCAAGACGAATCCAAAGAAAAAAATCCCATCAAATGAAATAAAAGGGACAACAGGAACACCTACAATGGCTGAAACTATATTTACATGCCACAATCTGTTAGGGAACTACACAGGAAAAAAACACAAGTTAGACAAAAGACAAACGTAAACAACGATAGGAACTCGGGACAGCCGGACTTGGTACCGGTACTAGCAAAAGCCAGCGGTAGGGTTAAACCGGTTTTCGGGTACCCAAACCTCCCCTTTATCTGCCCCGTTTCCCTATAGTCAAGTAAACATACGAATAAAACCCAATACAAGTAGACTACTAACTTCATGACCACAATCTTGAAAGGAGAGAATATGACAATACGTAATTTTGAAAGATTGGTCAAGGGGTGCTCGCCGCTAAACTGCCGGCTAGCTAAAGGAGCCTAGTCTGCTGGTAAAACACTGCCGCACTACGGAAGAAAATCAAACTCAAAACTTCCCGCAGGATTTGGTCAAGAATCATCATATATTTCAGTAGACATCAACAGTATCAATGAGAGGCAAGTATGTATTTAAAATTTTCAGGCCACTAGATTTCAAAGCTAATTTAACGGATGCAAGCAGAGTATCTTGTCAATATTTCCTATTACGTAAAGAATATAAGTTACGTCCCAGCTTTTCTGGATTTATAATCAGTTTCTGGCATTTTTTTAACAACATTACCGTAAGAACGAGGATTAGAAATGCCCTTAGTAATAAGCTGTTTGTGCGTAATGCCATATCTAGATATTTGATATTCATATCTGTTATAAAACTTCGATATAAAGTCTGCTGATAAAGGAAAATCACAGCTCCGATGGAGCTGAAACTCGAAAGCCCTGAAAATCTACACGTGGCAAAACTTCGTAGTCATCAAAAGAACCGCTGCATACGTCTGCATGTATTAAGTTATTCCGTAATACGTGAAAATAATCGGATTGTGTGATTTCGTATGTATGTCGATTGTGCAATACATAGGTTTATGTTTTCGAAGAGTGTACAAAGGGAGGTAAATCAATCATACAGACCGATTCATTATGCAACTGCGCGGCAGGCTGATTGATCCGAGACGCAATATAAAACACGATTAATTTGATAAACATGCATATTGTTTTCAATTCAATATCACAACATCGTATTCAACTCAAGGAAATGAAAAAATATAACTTAAACACACAAGATTTTGATAGAAACTTGCGAACTATATCTTATCGGAAGCACGAAGGTCATCTTTCAGAGCTGTTAATAGGCTTGAAGCTCCACGTGATTTTTTCTTGCATATTAATAACTCTCCGCCTTCGGCTTACGAGTAAAAAAAGAATTTAGCCCATTTTCAATTTTGACCCTATTAAACCCCTTTATCTCAAAAATCAAAATCGGACAAGAAATTAAAAAAAGACCAAACTTTCTGACATTTTCACATTTTGGGGTCCATTTATTTTTTTAAATCCGTTGACATACTACAGAATACATGCAAAATGAAAAACAACCTTATCAGAATTTGACAAATAACAAATACCATAAAGCTAGCTAACTAAAAGAAAACACTTAATTTGGCCCTTTTTAAATAAATGGACGGAGACAAATTACCCCAAAACCAAGTCCTCTTTTTATCGCAAGGAACATTTTTCAACGAATTTATCAATTGGAACCAAAGTTATCGACCAAAACAAAATTGTCAACACACGACGACAACGACGATAGCAACATACAATATGGATGACATATTGATTATCAGAGTTGTTATCCGTACTTAAATTCCCAAATATTCCTGTCTTAACCAGTCAAATAGTCAGACTTGTCTGGCACGAAAATTTTCCTGGCGATTTATAGAAATTTACCGTTTTATCAAAATTCCAACCCTTTAGAAATACTACGGCTTCATTCCGTGTATGGCACTCGATGGATGTCCTTAGTACTGGATTTGGCTTACTATTTCGATATTTTTGGTAATGAGTATTTCTTTGTTTATAATTTTTTTTATTGTGGCTTTCCATGTTATTTGGTTTTAATGCTGCTGATGAGAGGTTACTCCTTGAAACACGTGTACAGCATAACTAAATTTACTGTTCATTTTTGCAACTTTGGTATTTTTGTATTTTTTAACGCTTTGTGCCTACTCCTTTTGTCTTTGACAATAAATAAAATATGTTTGAAAAGCAAAATAACAATGTAATTAGCACTGAAGACACATAAGGTGTCGAAATGGCCATCTGAAGGAGCTAAATAGCTAAATTTACAGTGATGACGGTATGTAGTTATTTACATGTATTTGTTTTTTGTTTTGTTTTGTTTTTTTTTTTAGAATCGTGTATTATAAAACTCCCTTAAATATTAAGTGATTACATCCTAAAAATTGAAAAAAAACAGTATTGTCTTTCTTTGGTATCATTTGAAGTGAGAAAACCTGCCTTGTAGCTGTTTGGTACGTAAGATACATAAATGCCTTTACAAACCGAGACATTGCTTTGTCTGCTAAATGACAACAAAGTCCCTTTCTAAGCTCCTGCATTCATTCCTAACAAGAAAGATGGCCTAAATATATGTTGTGATAAAGTATATTTAACAAATGAATCAATGTAGATCCTCAAAATTTCAACTGGGACAAATTGTATGCCACTTTCAGCTGTTTTATTCCTCTATTCTGTATTTATTTATTGATTGATTCAATTGCTGGATTAAAGTAAAAACTAAAATTTACTATAAAAGGGATTATTTTGATTTCAGTATTACTAATTTCGCTTTTCTTGTCGGCGACGTTCCTCTAGCCCCATCCTACGGAGTTTATATTTCTCAACTGGTACGATTCGCACGCGTTCGTACTACTCTTGACGACTTCAATGACCGTAACCTTACTATCACTTCAAAACTTTTGCAGCAAGGTTACATATTTCATAAATTGTTAAATACATTTAAAAAGTTTTATCGAAGATATGAACATTTGATTTCTAAATATAAAGTCACTCGCAAACAGCTTATTACTAAGGGTATTTCTCATCCTCGATTTTATGGTTTTATTGGGTCCGTGTTGTTCATCTGTATGTGTGTCTTCATTTTTTCTTTTATGTCCCGTTCTCAAGTGGTGTCCTTTTTTTTAAAGTGTTTGTCCATAGATTTTTCGTTCTTTGACTGACGGTTCTCACTTACTTTACGGAAATGTTGTTAAAAAATGCCAGAAACTGATTAAAAATCCAGAAAAACTGGGACGTAGCTTACATTCTTTACGCAATATGGGATATCGACAGGATATTCTGCACGTGTCCGTTAAATTAGCTTTGGGATTCAGTGACCTGACGACTTTACACACATACTGGCCTCTCACTGATATTGTCGATGTCTACTGAAATACATGAAGATTCTTTACCAAACCCATTGGGAGTTTTGAATTTGATTTTTCTTCCGTAGTGCGACAGTGTTTTACCAGCAGACTAGGCTCCTTGAGCTAGCCGGCAGTTTAGCGGCGAGCACTCCTTGACCAATCTTTCAAAATTACGTATTGTTCCCCATTCTTCTTTTCAAGGTTGTTGCAGTGGAGTTAGTAGTCTACCTGTATGGGTTTTATTCGTATGTTTATTATACTTTAGGGAAACGGGACAGAGAAAGGGGAGGTTTGGGTACCCATAAACCGGTGTAACCCTACCGCTGGTTTTTCCTGGTGCTGATACCAAGTCCAGCTGTCCCGAGTTCCTATCGTTGTTTACGTTTGTCTTTTGTATTTTTATTGTTGTTTTTTTTCTTGTGCAGTTCCTATTTACTTTGTGGCATGTGGCTGTGTTCTTCGGCCATTGAAGGTGTTTCCTGTTATCTTTTTTTATTCTGTAGGCTAGTAATAATTAGCTAGGTCCTTCAATTCCATAGCTAGACTTATACCTTTATATTGATAACTCATGGCGTATGAAATCAAACCTTTCGCGACAAGCGTGGTGATTTCAACTTTCAAACAGAGAAGTTCCAGTTCCCGGTTTTTTTTTTTTTTTTGTTTTTTTTT
>MJUU01029691.1:108422-133123 GCA_002080025.1 Modiolus philippinarum
GAGTTTCAAACAAATCATTCACATTAAGATATTTTAAAAATAAATACAATACAAACAGAATTTCGGTTTTAGGTTGTATGCTTCCGACTTTTATTAATTTTTTTTTAAATTAGTTTGGATATATCATTTCTCACATGAAGTGTGATGCAGGCATAGCAGGAGACGCTTTACCCTGTCGACGCACCATGTCTCATGCCTCAAAAATTAATTAGGAACATGTCCATGCTATTTCTCATAACACAGGCGGATCCATCCTTCCAAAAAGGGGGTTTCTATGAGATTCCAGAAAAAAATGTGCTGCTTCTTGTCTATTTTTTGCGTTTTTGTCAATATATACATAAACTCTGCACGAAATTGAAAAAAAAAATTCCAGAAAAGGGGGCTCGAACATTCGGAACTTTCCCCTGGATCCTCCAATGCATGCATATAATGTCAAATAGATCAACAGACTTGCTTATCGGTATACTATGCTTCCTTGTATTTTATCGCAAAAAAAAAGAATTAAAATTATTTACAATAACATTATTAAAATGAAAAATATATAAGGACAAAATGTTTACTATTGTACAAAACTGATTTGAATCATCTTTAATGTTAAGTAATCTATTTGTCTTTACCATTTGCATTTTTACAGCTTTTAGCGAATATCTTTCCTGATATAGTGTAACTATTTTTAATCCTTAAATTTGATTTGGATTGACACAGTATTTAGTCTATTCATCAAAACAATATTATATTGCATTTTTTAAAGTATAATTGCTTGTCAAAAGATTATCTCGTTCGATAATATCTTGTGCGTAAGA
This sequence comes from Modiolus philippinarum, assembly GCA_002080025.1. Classification (NCBI taxonomy): domain Eukaryota; kingdom Metazoa; phylum Mollusca; class Bivalvia; order Mytilida; family Modiolidae; genus Modiolus; species Modiolus philippinarum. The sequence continues at coordinate 109,226 of MJUU01029691.1, forward strand.
GATACTAATACATTTTTATTTTATTATATTATTTCATATCTTTACTTTATTTGGTGAACCTGATATATCTTTTCATGCCTTTGTGCAAATTTAAGCCCAAAAATCAAATTCTATCCGTACACAACCGTACACGATTCTAGATTTTGAAATTGTTGGATCTATTAATTTAAAACGTACTTTGCGTTATAACGCAAACAATTGCGAAATAACGCAAACTTCTGCGTTATAATGCAAACTTTTGCGAAATAACGCAAACATTGCGTTATAACGCAAACATTTGCGATATAACGTTATAACGCAAATATTTGCGAAATAACACAAACCTTTGCGAATAACTAAATACCGAAGTTCCTGTGAATTTATTTTCTGCATATGCGAAACTTTGCGTTATAACGCAAAATATTAAAGAAAAAGTTTGTGTGGCGCTAATACGCTTCCGTAGTTATCAGCTTTATTACCTAAAAACAATTAAGCGTTGTTATTTTCAACAGCAGCAATATGATGCTTTTGAATGATTTTGTAATAAATTGTAAAAATCTAAGATGCATATTTAAGCAAATTAAGGTAAGTGTGTGTATTAAGGCTAGCTAGCTGAAATTTTTGACATGAGCGTTAAATGTCATCGTCCTTTGTACTCAAAGTAATTACTTTTTATAACAATGATTTGCTTTGCCCTGTGTACGAACAAATAAAGGGATATGGAGTAAATGTACATTGGACAAAATCCCTATAAATAAATGGTAAGATTAAGCAAATGGAACAAGGCTTTAATTGTTGTTCTTCATCTTGAAGTCACCATGATGTTTTATTGCTAGTAGCATTACTGACTGGGACATGTGGGACAATATTTCTGAAACAAACTTTTTTATTTTGCGTTATAACGCAAAAGATTGCGATATTTCGTAAAGGTTTGTTTTATAACGCAAATGCTTGTGTTATTTCGCAAATTTTGTGTTGTTTCGCAAACGTTTGTTTAATAACGCATTGATAACTCATATACTTCAGGAGAAAAATAGGAACGTATTATTCAGTTTAATTGGTGAAACTTTTAAATTTTAAGCGCGAAAATCGAACTCTTACGGTATACACCCCCCTCTACACGACTCTTAATTTCAAATTTGTTGGATCGAATACATTATCTATCAATTTCAAATGAACTTTGCTTACAATGCAAACTTTGTGCACTAACGTCAGGTTTGCGTAAAAGGACAAACATTTGTGTTATAACGCATACCTTTGCATTATAACGCTAAATAATAATAAAAAACAGAGTCCGTGACTCGCTAATACGCTTCCGTACTTTAAATAAATAAGTCTGTTGCCAGCAATGTTTATAAACAAATTTTCAATTTTCAGACTCCACTTTATAATTTGTACCGACTTGGGATTTAGCCCTTGGATTCTGGCTGTAGCAATTGTTATTAACCTCATAAACGTTAATGACAGTTCATAACTATACTACTTATAACTCACATGCAGTGTAGTATGGATTTGATTTTTACATAATTTTACAGTTTTTAGTTATTTTTGCAGATACAATATACACCAAACGTCCCAAAGTATGACTGTGTGTTTCATTAAGAATAGCATGTAGCTATGAAAATTAAAAATGATAAAAAAAGAAATTGAATAAACACTTGTTGATTTAAAGATCAAATTCATTTTTTGCAATCATAATTTTATGGCGTGCTGCATCAGTATTTCGGTGGAGGTCCGGCACTATAACCTGGTGGTCCACTATAAGCCGACTGTGGTGGTGGATAAGCCATATTCTGTGGAGGTGGATACACAGAGTTAGGTGGTGGGTACTGGTTATAATTGTTAATCATTGGTGGTGGAGGCTGGTCTGCAAAAAAATAATATAAAAATCTATATATGTACGACACAAAAATATAAACATCTAAATGAAAAACATAGATGCATGGATGTAGCGTTAATCTCAGAATTTACCTCAAACCGGTGCTATAGGCCGTCTTGAACTAACTATGAGGTATGAGCAAAACTCATTGCTGAAGGCCTCGTGGTGACTTCAAAATGAAGAACAACAATTTAAGCATTCTTCGATTGCTTTGTTTTACCGTGTATTTGTAGAAACTTTGTCTCGTGTGCATTTACTCAATGATATCCCTTTATTTTGTTCCATGCCCCAGCCATAAGATATCACTTCATTTTAAAATATACACATAATACATAACACACTGTGTAACGGAGATACGGCGAGGGATTGAATTATTCGAGTTAACGTAAAGGCCTTTTGATAATATGTTGTCATTCTTTACTTCCCATTATTACATACTTAGCGACGATGTGTTCTCTTTTGAATATGTAATATAGCCGGAAGTAAACAGTCCAAAGCATATACCCAGTCTGATTATGGCCATATCAGACCGCCTCGTTCTGAAATATACATATCAGACCGCCTCGTTCTGAAATATCCATATCAGACCGGTGATATGGCTATTTCGGCCCGGGTGTGATGATAACTTCTAATTGGAAGTATATAATAAACATATTAAGACATGGCGCCTCGGGCTGATATGGGGTCTCGGGATAATAACCGTGCTGATATGGAAAAGGCCATGTATTAATCTCTATTTAATATCAGTTTATTATATTTGTATTATATAACTCGATACATAATTTAATATGCATTAAATGTTGTATATATGTTCACATTTTAGTTTACATATTTATTTACATTGTACTAGCATACGACATGTGGGGTCATGATCGTATGTCTTAAGGTAAACTAACCAAAGTGTAAAAAATATTTTATCGAGACCTGTACGGTTTAAAAAAAATTCATCGTGTGTTAATTATGAACTTTTATATGTGTATTAGTTTTGTTTTATATCTCAATAGATTTCATATATCAGGGTTCTGATTTTATTTAAGAATTGAATGCAATATTTTGTAGTTTTATTGGAGTGTAAAAGCGTGGACCGTAGCACATTTTGAATAGCACACGACAATAAAACTACAAAATATTGCATTCAATACTTATAATTACATTCCGTAAATTAAATGCAAGTGTTCACGCAAGATAATTTAATGGAGATCGTGGATGATGCACTATTTTCTTGTCTAGATTACTTCGCCGTCTTTGTTTACTTTTGTCGTTGTCAAAAGTCGCGTGCTGGTGTAGTTTTACTGACTGATAAAACAGTGACGGAAATGATCGAAGATACTCGTAGCTAATCAAAAATGAGGATTTCCATATGAAGCAGAATGAATGTAATAATTAGGGTTTATTTCGTAAATCTGACGACTTGTCCGGTGTCAAGTTGTCTTGATTTCGATTTATTTACTTTTAAATAACGGTAACAAAATCGGTAATTGGCTAATCACAATTTCAAAACAAGACGTCACACGATTTAGCCACACAATTTTCCAAAGGAATTAATAATAGCATTTTGAGTTATTTTCACCCGTTCTACCGAATTTTTGGCAAATGTCGGATCATTCAAAACGATAGAAATATAGTGAATAAAAAGTGGTTTCATTTGTCGTAGTCGCCAAATGCATATAAATACAAAAAAATGCTGAATATGCAACTTTGTTTTAATTCAGTTTTCATTTAATTAGCAAACTCTTTCCAAGACATCCATGAACATTTCCCATTGTTCTGTGGTCAGTTTATAGCACATCATCGCATCGTGTGGGACTGATGTTATAGGAAAGACCAAAAGTGAGTCTTATTCAGCAACACTAATCGAATATCTTCTAAAAGTATAATGTCAAAATTACAAAGATATGGTTAGAAATACTGTTTACAGAATACATGAGATACAACTCAAATTGAATTGCGAATTATATTTTGACGATTCCTGTTTCGTGGAAGTTATTATAACCCTCTTTGAAAAGTGGGGTATATGTTCCTTCCGTCCGGCAATCAGTCCGTTACACCTGAGGGTACCATCCTTTATCCGCTACACCTCCAGAACCAATAAATGGATTTTCATGAAATATCTTTGTGACAAAATGTAGATGTGATCCTCCTATTCCAGAATTTGGTATGTTTTCCTATAGCAAACATGGACATAGCCATTACATTTCAAGTGGGAACCCATCTAATACTCGTCCTGAACCAGATTTTCATGAAACTTTAACACAACCTTTTTTGACATAATGTAGATATGCACCTTCTATTTCAGTATATGATCTGTTTGGTTTTTAATTTTTGGAATCAAATGAGGAGCGGAGTATATTTTGATTAGCTCTTCTCACAATTTTTCTAGTTTGGATTGTAAAATTTTGGCAATAAAGCAGGGAGATATCAGTTCGTGTTTTGTACACATTAACATTAAGTATGTCTCTGTACCAGCGTTTATAAATATATGCATTGTGGAGTCTGAAACTTGATTCTCCGTGCAAGAGGTGACTGCTCTTAATACATTTCGTGTGGTTGAGAGAATATCTCACATTAATGCACTATCAAAATTTCAATTTTTTTAACTTTATTTTTTGTAATATTAAATTGTTATTCTGACCACTTATTTATTGTGCCCACATCTCATGATTTTATTTTGCCAAGTTTTCTTACTTTTGACGCGATGAGTGCCCTGTGGCTGTTTAAGTGTTGTGATTGTCTTGTGTAAATAATTTTGTCAAACAACTTTTAATTTTATGTTCGTTGATGCATTCATGGATAATGAACAGCATGGGTGTAGCGTTACTCAACAATTAGCAATGGGGTCGTTCTGAAATTGCGATGACGTACGAGCAAATCCCTTCGTTGCTTTAATATATAACCAACAAATTTATCTTAAAAAATAACAAAACAGTGACTCACTCTGTTGAACATGGTGCACTGTTGTTACTGTAGGCTGTGTGGTTTTAAATGTTGTCACAGTCCTGTTGGATTTGTTCTTATAAGAACATATACATATGATCACTACTACTATTATCACAATGCAAATTATAGCGCCAACAACGGCTCCAGCAATAGTGCCCCTGGAAAATAAATATAATGTAGATAGGCCCAGCAATAGTACCCCTGGAAAATCAATACAATGCGATAATACATCTGGAAAATAAATATAATGTATATTATTTTATAGCAAAATAATATTTCCCTAAGAAAGCAACCAAACATAGACGTGCAATAAATTTCCATATTGCACTATTGCAAATATAACTTAAATTTCATGATGTCATCGACAACAAAATCCCCTTAATAACATAAATTCTAGCTTTACTATACAATATCAAAGCTCCGATGGAGCTGAATCTTGAAGCCCTGAAAATCTACACGTGGCAAAACTTCGTAGTCATCCAAAGAACTGCTGCATACATCTGCATGTATTAAGTTATTCCGTAATACGTGAAAATAATCAGATTGTGTGATTTCGCATGTCGAAATATATGCAATACACTGTCACGGGTAAACAAATGTTATTTTCATCTTTGACAAATTACTACGCGACAGGTTTGTTGATCCGAGACGCAATTCAAAAAAAAACGAGTAATTTGATAAACATGCCTAATGTTTTCAATTTAATAAATCAACACCATATTTAACTCAAGAAAATGAAGAAATATAATTTAAAAACACAATGTATACGATTTTGAAAGAAATTTGGGCATTATATTTTATCGGAAGCACGAAGATCATCTTTTAGAGCTGTTAATAGGCTTGAAGCCTCACGTGATTTTTTTCTTGTCATATTAACATCTCTCCAGCCATTTCATGGCTTCCAGATAAAAAGGGTTATTGTATGAATATTGACCAGGGGAATATTATCCCTCGTAGAATATATATTGCACTCGCAAACTCATGCAATATAAAATTCTACTCAGACACAATATTCCCCAATATTACATATGGTATAAGTTCCTATTAATCTCATTGGCTAATACGCTGACGTGATTTTAAGAATATTCAGTATATTTCAGCGTTGTTTCTAATTTTTAGTATATTGACGCCATGTTTCTATTCTTAACTTTCAGACTATGTTTTTCACTAAGAAAGGTCTTATGAAAAAATATTTTGATAAATATTGGGAAACGCTTTACACATTTATAGGAGTTTCCGCCGGGAAATAAAAGGGGATATTAAAATGTTTTACAGAGCAACCACTGAAATCAATGAAAAATATATTTAATAGTTGTCACATTTTTTATTGCACACTTCACGTAAACACGCTAATAAAATGGCTTAGTTGTTTGGTTTTTTTTTTATTTGCAAATATAACAGAAATCTCGGCATTTATTTATCATATGAGCACCCATGTAACCCTTTCTAGATGATGGCAGATCCAGAACCGCCTTCAAATAAAGGTTTTATTTCTAATTCAATTTCGATGTATTGACAAAATTTTCCTCCACAAAAACGTAATGATATACTATAAAACTACATATGTTATATAAAAATGATGGACTTTGTACTCTGTCAATATGTTAAATATGGACCTCGTAAAAAGTCCATAATTGATAAATATTCATGCAATAACCCTGGAAAATCATACAGCTTATAGAACCAACGACGGTTCCAGCGATAGTACCAATGGAAAATAAATTGTAGGTTATGGACTCAACAAAGGTCCCGGCGTTAGTGACCCTGGCAATAACGAATGAATTGTGAAATGAAGACGCCATATGCCGGCAATGTGGGAATATTATTGCTCAAAAACAGGAAATTCACTTTTGGAGAGTCGAAATCATCACTCTTGTCGTAAAGTTTTGTTTTCAGACGTCTAGAGTTGTCAGTGTAGAAGTATAAGTCAAGGTACGATGCTGATGATGATGTGTAAGTGGTCTCTTTAATCTCAAGTTCATTTTGGTGTATAAGATGAAGGTTATCCTTAATGGGGATTGTTTAATGAAAGAACATCATCGATATAAGGGAAGCTGAAATTAAAGGACTTGGCTAGCTTAGGGACCGGCCATTTAACCTGAGAAGGGGGTGGGGTTATGGTTTTTTTCTGGACAGAAAATTTTTTGCACGTGTATCAACAAAATATTTTTTTTTCAAAATTAACATTATTTTTGGGGGCAGAAAGCCTCCTTCAGAATTTTTTTTTTCATCATTTTGGCAGCCAAAATATTTTTTCACATAAAATCAGATCCAAAATATTTTTTGAGAAAAAACCATACCCCCCCCCCCCCCTTCAAGTTAAATGGTCGGTCCCTTATTGTCTTTTTTCAAATATTATACAAAACTCGTGATCTGTAAAAAAAAAGATCGTATGAAATTTTGCAAATGTTTTACACTGCATGCTTGTATTTTAGTTGTGTGGTATTTTTTATTTTGTTTATTTGTGCTGTCAATGTCGTGCTTCATCCATTTGTGTTACCTATGTTGTGATATACTTTTTTATCATTATGCTTTTATACCCGTATCTTCGGTGTAATTCTACGCACTTGTACCTGAAAATATCATATCAGTAGTCCTGTTAATACTTGTAATTCAACTTGCATTAAAATGAAAAGCATGTAATACTTACGCTGATGTTTCACACTTGTATCCATAACGAAGGGAGTAACCATAATAGTAATAATAATAGTAACAATACTCCCCAAGTACTGGTACTACTGTAAAATAGTAAAAATGGTATTGTACATTATCATTTTGTTGCACTGATTTTTATGATCGTTTGGTATTGTAATGAAGTACAATGATAATAGGAACCGGAAGTATATTTCCGTATTGGACAAGAAAACAAATATAAGAATAAGAATAAGAAAACTTTATTTTGATTCAATTACAACACAAGCTCTAAAGAGCTTTTAACCGAATATAAAAACACATACATAACATAAAACAGAAATTCAGATATAACAACATGCAGAACAAAATAAGTAATTCACACATAGCATACCATAAAATCAATTGGCAAATTTGAAAATTCATAAAATTAAACTCAAAGCTTACCATTTAAAATTTAAAAAAAATTAAAAATATGCATGTTTTGAATTACATGGAATCTAGTGAAAAAATTTACGTTGAGAAAGAGAGTTTGTAAAATTTCAAAGAACAGATAACTCTTTCCGACAATTACTGAGGGATGTGTCAAAAACTGTAAAAGTAAAAATCAAGTTTAAAAAATTAAAATTCATGCATAACTGTAGCGAACAAAACTAGAAACAAACAAAAGCAACATAAATAATAAGCAGCCAAAATGCAAAAGTATTACCTGCAAGCAGAGCAGCGACATTCCACACCATTCCAGGACTGAATAAGACTTTTAAAATGTGGAAAACTATTTTCAGCCCTGAAATGGTCTGGAAGGCTGTTCCATAAAGTAGCGGCAGCAAATTTGAAAGATTTTTTACCGTAACGAGTCGACTTCACATGTGGTACATCCAGAACATTATTCGGTCTTGAAATTCTTATTAGTCTTGTAAATCCACATAAGGTCATTTTTCCGTAAAAACCCTTTTAAACAACTTATTGAATGGACAATGATATGTTTACTCCTTGAAACACGTGTACAGCATAACGAAATTAACTGTACATAACTGCTTAACAAATTTTCATTTGTTCAGACGAAAGCGCGTCAGTTAGGACAAGCAAAAACTGCAATAATAATGTAGACCAATGTACCCTATTTAGATCATATATGGAAACCTCCATAGATTCATTATACTGAGGACCGTATAGAAAACTAGAAGAACTGTGCGCAAAGCTCACTAATAAATACCCCCACAACCCCATTTGTTTCCAGAAATTATAAAATCAATCAAATCAAATTCTGAAATAGAAGGTGCACATCTACATTATGTCATAAAGACTGTGTTAAAGTTTCATCAAATTCTATTCAGTGGTTCAGAGGCAGTAGCAGATAAGAGATGGGTACCCCTCCCCCTTGTAATGTCATGGCTAAGTCCATGTTTTGCAATCAAATCAAATTCTAAAATAGGAGGTGCACATCTACATTATGTCATAAAGACTATGTTAAAGTTTCATGAAAATCTGTTCACTGGTTCAGGAGGAGTAGCGGATAAGAGATGGGTACCCCCTTGTAATGTAATGGCTAAGTCCATGCTTTGCTATGGGAAACCCCAAAAATCAATAAAAATCAAATTCTGAAATAGGAGGTGCACATCTACATTATATCATAAAGACTGTGTTAAGGTGTCATGAAAATCTGTTCACTGGTTCAGGAGGAGTAGCGGATAAGAGATGGGTACCCCCTTGTAATGTAATGGCTAAGTCCATGTTTTGCTATGGAAAACCCCAAAAATCAATCAAATCAAATTCTGAAATAGGAGGTGCACATCTACATTATGTCATAAAGACTGTGTTAAAGTTTCATGAAAATCTGTTCACTGGTTCAGGAGGAGTAGCGGATGAGAAATGGATACCCCCTTGTAATGTAATGGCCAAGTCCATGTTTTGCTATGGGAAACCCCGAAAATCAAACAAATCTAAATCTGAAATAGGAGGTGCACATCTACATTATGTCATAAAGACTGTGTTAAAGTTTCATGAAAATCTGTTCACTGGTTCAGGAGGAGTAGCGGATGAGAAATGGGCACCCCCTTGTAATGTAATGGCCAAGTCCATGTTTTGCTATGTGAAACCCCAAAAATCAATCAAATCTAAATCTGAAATAGGAGGTGCACATCTTCATTATGTCATAAAGACTGTGTTAAAGTTTCATGAAAATCTGTTCACTGGTTCAGGAGGAGTAGCGGATAAGAGATGGGTACCCCCTTGTAATGTCATGGCTAAGTCCATGTTTTGCTATGGGAAACCCCAAAAATCAATCAAATCAAATTCTGAAATAGGAGGTGCGCATCTACATTATGTAATAAAGACTATGTTAAAGTTTCATGAAAATCTGTTCACTGGTTCAAGAGGAGTAGCGGATAAGAGATGGGTACCCCCTTGTAATGTAATGGCTAAGTCCATGTTTTGCTATGGGAAACCCAAAAAATCAATCAAAATCAAATTCTGAAATAGGAGGTGCACATCTACATTATGTCATAAAGACTGTGTTAAAGTTTCATCGAAATCTATTCTATGGTTCAGGAAGAGTAGCGGATAAGAGATGGGTACCCCAAGTAATGTCATGGCTAAGTCCATGTTTTGCTATGGGATATCTGAAATAGGAGGTACACATCTACATTATGTCATAAAGACTGTGTAAAAGTTTCATGAAAATCTGGTCACTGGTTCAGGAGGAGTAGCGTATGAGAAATGGGTACCCCCTTGTAATGTAATGGCCAAGTCCATGTTTTGCTATGTGAAACCCCAAAAATCAATCAAATCTAAATCTGAAATAGGAGGTACACAACTTCATTATGTCATAAAGACTGTGTAAAAGTTTCATGAAAATCTGTTCACTGTTTCAGGAGGAGTAGTGGATAAGAGATGAGTACCCTCAGGTGTAACGGACGGACGGACGGACGGAAAGACGGACAGACGGACGGACGGACGGACGGATGGACGGACAACCACATCACTATATACCCCCACTTTTCAAGTGGGGGTATAATAATGGTAAGGAAAGTTTATGTCTGTGACGATGTCGATACAAAAATGGTTTTGGATATATAGAGTCCATAACCTCATGGTGTGAGAAACGACACTTCTACACCAGAGATAGTCAATTTTTCAATTTTTTTTAACGCAAGGCTTGCCGAGTGTTTAAAGTATTAGAAAATTTAACTATCTAGGGTATAGAAATGTCGTTTCTCACGAGATACGGTTTTGGATTTAATTTCTCTAATGATTTCAAGGAGAATTCGGACAAAAACATGATCCCTACTTTTCTGATGATCCGATATAAATGTGCTTTGTGAGTGGCGTTATCAGGCATGGTCGCCTTTTTTCATGGCGTCACAATGGTTAAGTCGGAAAACTGCAAACATATATGACGTCATAATTGAATTTTAACCGATGAAGTATCGAGAACCTTTTATGCGCATGTTGGTTAACGTTAACAATTTGATCTCCTATGTCCTGAAATCATAAGAATTAGAGAAAATATTTCCTTTATGGAGATCACAATTATAAAATGAGTTCTACATCGCATCTGAATTATTTCCCAACTATTAAAAATGTTTTGGCACTGTAAATACTTCATTACATTACTGATGTTCTGTCCTACTGTACCTTATTCCATTGCAGATTAGATATTCACTATATATGTATCACCCAGCCCGAGGTCCTTATATCAGCTCGAGAATCGTCGGGCTCGAGGGATGATATATGACCAATTTATATTTCTGCTACGGTTCTCGCTTGCCGATGTTTGAACTGCTTCCGGTAATTGCATGCTTCGGAGGCATTATCGCATGCAAATTCTTGCAAATCCACGAAAAAGCATGGTGCCTCTCAGGATCATACACGACGATGAGTTTAAAAAGTTTGTGATATGAAAAATGTCATTAATTAATCTATAATTATTGCATAACAACATAATGTTTCCTTGACAAAGCAACTAAAGGCGAATGTGCAATAAATTTCCATGTTGCATAACTGCTTATGTAACATATAATTTTTACAAAAATCCCTTTTCTGTTTTTGTTGTGCAATAAAAGAGTTATTACACGAATATTTGGGAATGTGATCCCTCGTAGAATATACACATGCATATTGCATGAGCTTTACTCAGGAAAATATTCTCTTAAAATTCATGCCATAACCGTATCATTTCATTAGAGATATTAATATTCGTAAAAATCATAATTTCTGTTTTGCTTTTATATAAGCAACTTCTTTGACCATGCATCAAATTCTCTCTAAATCATGATGACCAACATTTTTAATTTGTCAAACATCAGAACTTGAGTATCGTCATCATTGTCAAAGCAAATCATTGATGGTGTACAAGAGCTTCCCCTACCGAAACTGATGCTTTAATTTCTTTCAAGGTATTAGAGTCAATAAGTAGGTCATAATATATATTTTATGACACAGTAATAGTTAGGGACTTTTGTGATCCTCTTTTCAATGTTTTACTTTTCAAAAATTTGAAAACAATATGAAACTTACCATTGGAGAACAAAGTGATAGACCAAACGTAAATTAGTCTACAACAGACATCCATTTTTACGACCTAAATTCAGAACATATGAGGTGACACAAGGTGGCAATAAGTTTTAAGTAGAAATTACATTTAATTGTTTGCCTATTATAATATTTAAAAATGGCAATTGGTCTTCGTTTATTTACTTATTGACATAGAGACAGCCTTGTATATACACTACTTTAGACAATTTTTGTATGAGTATATTTAAATGTTTCACTTGTTTCGTCTGGGTCATATTGCTGTAATCCAAATAAATATTGTAAATATAGCAATCCAAAATGAGTATTAAGCTCCATGACTGATAAGCAGTTGGTAAGATTTTCGATATTCAAAAGCTTGAATAAGACACACGTTTTCGAATAACAACTTGACAGATTTTGCAGATTTGTCATTCCCATTTTTAATTCATTTTGACTTTTGATTTTCATCTTCGAGATGGCCCGAAACAAATAATTAGTCATTTGTTTCCTGATGTCTTGTTTAAGAAATAGATTATTGCAAGCGGGCTCTATGCGAATTAGAACATGGACAGACCTTATATTTGTCAACATTTTATACCGAGCAATAGCGAGGTATAAAATGAAGACAAATATAGGTCTGACCATGTTCTAATTCGCATAGACCCAAATTGCAATAATCTATTTCGATTCTAATATATTTAACACCAGTTTTGAACATTCGAAGCGGCTCTTAGTGAGTAATATTGGATTTGACACTAGAATTGAAATATGTCGGAAAAGTGCATACAAACACACATAAATTGACATAGAGAAACCTATATTCGTTGTATTATTAATACAAGTGGCCCATAAGCTTATGAATTAATACGAATAATCTGTTATAAAACATATAAAATATGGATATTTTAAAATCGAAGCGGGTATAAGTGCGAGCTGGTTGTATTTCTGATTTATATGACTGCTTAGTTATGTTATTTTTGAAGCCAAAAACAGAAAAGAAAAGGATTAAAATTCATATAACGTTAAAAATTTAGAAATTTGATATTTAAATCGTAGAGCATGATATGCAACATAGATAAGATTTCATAACAAATTCGTTGCTAGGTTACGGTTATGTCAATTTCACATGTTTCAGTTCCGGGTCTTAAATTTAGTAATTGTTGTTAATTTCTATTATTGTCATTATTTGATGTTGATTTCGGGGTCAATTCATTATTTGATACTTTATTTACACTTAATAAAATGCATATTGAGTGAATAAAATATGAATTGTACATTACGAATGTCCTTTTGTAAAAATATACGCATGTGCTGAAAATATTGTTGGAAGTACAACATAGCTTTGTTTCCAAAGCGAAAGAAGAGAGTCATATTAGAATTTAAACAATGTTAGCAATTCTTGGTAACACATTTACGATGCCAAAATGTTGCCTGAGACATCACCTCCTTAACCAAAATAGACTATTTATGCTTAAATATTAGCAAAAAAATGTTTTTATTATCGGTGTCTTTTAATCTTTTTTTCAATTTTGAAACTTATTTTTTAAATATCATGTTATGTATTATATAATGACCTCATTATAAATTCCGACCGTAGGGAGGAGTTTATAATGCGGTTATTATAAGACTTAATGTATGGTTCGACTACTGAAAATCTCTTAACCCTGTGTCACCTATCTAACCACAAACTGTAAATACTGTCATCACACACTGACAAATACCAGACTATCAACAGTAATTTTAACAATGCTGATAAAAATAGTATCAGGTGATTCTAATAAAATGCAATACATTTACACAGTTTATTACAAAAAAATTAAGTAATTCTAAACGCAATAAGATTGTTGAATATACGTAAGTAGTTAACTAACCCCCAAAATCTGCGGTTTTCAAAAAAAACACGTTTTTCGAAAAAACGTGTTTTTGAAAACCGCAGATTTTTTTCCCATATTAACTACTACTGACGGGACTATAGAACAAACAAACATGTAAGATTTGTTATTCACTACGGTTGAGACGGGTAAAACGATCTAGATTTCACTCACATTTTTTACGATGTTTACGGATTAAACATCTCATAAGTAAAACAAAAATCTTATAGGTTTTACTCTTTTTCCAACGCTCAATACTCTGTTTTAACCTGTTTAAGGCACGACTTCTAAACAAAAAAAATAGTTCAGAGTGTAATAGGAGTAAAAAACAAACTAGGACTCGGTGCACAACTAAACAAATACTTCTTGTAATTCCCTGCACACCCACACTCTAGGAGGACGTACGATTCTTTCTTTTACTTTAGTTAAATACTTTTGAGTCCTTTGTATTTCTAGTAAGTCTGCCAGTTCTTCTTCGGACACCCGCGCTCTAACGAATATACCGCTAAGAGGATAATACAAATGTACGATCTTCTCTTCCTCTTGAATATCAAGTATTTTGTAAACTCCGCTTGGCAGCCTCATTGATTTATAAATATTCATCTTTCTTACATTGTGTAAATCATATATTGCAAGTATTTCGTAAGTTTTGTTTTGTTCACTATTCATCTGTTTTTTTTTTACTGATTTTTATTATATAAATCACACTATAAATTTTTAGGTTTTACTCACTACAACGGTTGAGACTCACTCCTACCTAAAACAACATTATGTTTTTTTTCATCTAATAAATCTTTAGTTATAAAAAATGACAACGATTCCTAGATATTTCCCGGAAAAGTCTAATACGAACAATTTTAGAACAATACAAGGACCAAAAAATATGCCGAGTGATTTTTTCCGTTTACTCATTGTTGGGCCAAGTGGATCTGGTAAAACAAATTTGCTAATGCACCTTTTATTTAAACCCTTATTGTATTACGACAAAATTATTCTTTACGCAAAAAATTTGGAGCAGCATTATTACAAGGAACTAATTCGAAGATTCGAGGAAATAGCGGAAAAACTAGGTGTGTCTCTGGAAGACTTGGTGCAACTATCTAATGATAAAGTTGAAGACATCGACGAACTATCAGATTCTGATGATAAACAAAAAATTGTAATTTTTGACGACTATATTTGTTCACAACAAGACCAATCTTCTATTGTGAAATACTTTATAGGTGGAAGGCACAAGAAAATGAGTGTAATTTATTTAAGTCAGTCCTATTTTCGGATACCCAAAGACTGTCGTCTGAATTGCAATTTCTACGCAGTGTATAATTTTCCGAGTAAAAAGGAGAGAGAACTTATATCTTCCGAACTTCAGGTCTAAAAAAATACGCTAATTGAAATAACCAAAAATAAATATTCTTTTCTGTATCTTAACTTGCCAGACAAAAAAATATTTCATTGTTTTGATCAGGAAATACAAAATACGTTTTCTTAACTTATTAAAATCTATATTTTACAAATTACTTTTAATCTCCTTTTTGTACCCTAATAGGTAATCGATACGCCGCAATGCATTAACAACAATCAATACGATGTCAACCTGTTGCCAAGTTATCAAGTAAATTTCCATTCGGTATGTTATTTTAGGTTTGTCACGATGAACAGCACTTGGTAAATAAGCCGAAATTACCAGAGGAAAAAATAATAATAATGGATAGTTACAATACGAATAGTGATATTATAAATCAGGATATAAAAACAGCAACCGGGAAAAATATTCTAGACTAATCACGTCGTGCGCAGGTTATTCAGACCATGCTGGACTAAACTTTTCTCGGAGTTCACTTGTGGAGGAATTTGTGCGTGTTCTTTCAGGGATATAATAAAGATTTATTATTTTTCTGCTTTGTCAATTGTTGTATGACAAATTTGCCGTATACGTTATGGATTTATTAGACATTGTATATACGTCATGGATTTATGTGGACTGTCTAGCATATGGTAGACAGAGCACATAAACCTCATACGTCATGGATTTATGTTGACTGTCTAGCATATGGTAGACAGAGCACATAAACCTATAACGTATACACATTGTATATACGTCATGGATTTATGTGGACTGTGTACCATATGATAGACATAGCACATAAACCTCTATTGTCATGGATTTATGTGGGCTGTCTACCATATGATAGACATAGCACATAAACCTCATACGTCATGGATTTATGTGGACTGTGGTAATCGACAGCTTGCTATAGGAACAGATTTATTCTTATCCAGATTCCTCTTTATATGTACTTTCTTCATGGAGAATTCTCTTGTGTTCTTTACTTCTTCACCCTTCAACATCTTCTGAAAGTCTTCTTGTGTTAACTTAGTTTTATTTAGTCCCTTACCCTTTGTCTTAACACTAATTACATTGTCTGTGTCAATTGTTATAGTCATATATAACTTAGGTGCAATATAAACCGCCTTAATTATCTTGGCGTTTTTCTTTTAGTCATTAGCTAAATCACCTAAATTATTACCATTATAATTAGGTATTAGTTTTGCTTGTTCACCAGGTACGTGTAAACTATCAGTGTCAGTATAGTAGAAGTCGAACTCTACTTTATCCTCTGGATTTAACCTCGTCATATGATCATGCATAATCTTGTGGCTATAAGCCAGAACAAAAGCACCAAAATGTGACGGCTTACTGATCTTATCAACCGAGTCAATCTCGGATCTTAAGTAACCTGATACATACCAAGTAGATGAAATTAGTTCCAGGCCCGTAACCACATACTTATGATGAAACTTCCAGTATTCATTGTTGTCTCTTATTGTTTGGGTGTGGTTAAATATTGGTCTTTGGATCATTTTACCATAGAGACCATTCATCAATAGTTTTGCTAATGTATATTGAACGCTTCCTTTTTGACTTGTTTTCTTGGTCTGAAAGAATTTCTGTATATAATCATAACACACCTTACTAGTTTCTTCCCAGTAATAGCCTTCAACAATATTAACATCATAACCATATTTAATCATTTGTTCTATTTCAACTGAAGTATACCAACCCTCCGAGTCTTCTAAGTCCCATTTAGTTGCTCCTTTTTCGTCCTTTCTTGCTACTACTGGATGAAGCAGATTCTTGTTTGTTACATACTTGACTTTATATATCCCCATTGCACCAGCCATTCCTTCGGTGGTATATTTTCTTGTCCCACCGGATATTCGTGTAACATTCTGGTTGGATAAAGGGAAACGACGTCCACATTTAACAAGAAATCAGTTACATCATCATACGTTTACGTTTTCCTTAAACTGATCAGATGCAAACTCAGTCTTGCTCTTGTAGCACCGTCCACCATAAATACTCTTTCTGATATTTGTTTCTACCTCTGTTGAATCGGACAAGTCAACCACAACTCCTTTAGGTATATAATCTTTCCAGATGTCGAATCCTAGAGAACTAGTCGAGATGAAGTTAGTGATGTCTCTGCCAAAATCTTTGTAACACTGGTTGTTTAATTTATTAAATAACTCTCGTAGACCAAGTACATCAGACTGTAGATAAACAAGGCACTCATTTCTCATACTATCAGACATATCTTCCCAGCGTTTCGATTGACTGTGATCAAATTCTCCTTTTTGTACTTTGCAACCAAATCAGACAATGCTTGACTCAAAGAACTACCTATGTGTTTCATCAGATCGAAACATCGTATTCTATCTTTTTGTAACCCGATTATGCTTCCGTTATTCATGATAAATTTTTCCGGAGCTAATTCCAGTTTATTCATACTCTTAATCAAGAAGTAGTGATCAAAGTTACTCCCGTTATAAGCGTTAACAATAAAATCATCAGTGGCTTTGCCAGTGACGGCAGTTTTGCTCAACAAATATCGTACAAAATTGTCGACGCAATCATCACCAGCGTAGTAACAAAAATCACTATCTTTTTCTACGAAACCAAGAATGTAAGGTGTATGAACCTTATGTCCGTCAACAACTTTTGTGTAAGTCTCTATATCATAGTGAATTATGTTGGGGTTTAACTCTTTGCTCTTTGTTGTTCTTTGGATCAAACACCTACCCTTTTTCTTTATTACTACATAATAATAACTAGCCCTGTTATTGTTACACTTATGTTTTTTCTTGTATTGTTTTCCTTAACGAGAACAAACAACCGAGCAAGTATGCTTTTCGCCGAAATAAATAGAACAACAAGACGAACACTTCTTCTTTTCTTGTTCGATAATAAGATTGTAATGTCCCTTGGCTAGTTCTATAGTAGTGAGATACTCTTTACCGTAATGCTCTTTTGTCTCTTCACAGAATAAACCGACAGGTAACTGATACCTTTTTATTATGTCCCACGCTACTGGGAACGACACGGGTGTTTTAGGAGCTAACCCATATTCTCTTCGTATTTCATCACAGACAGTGATTGTAGGATTAAAATCTGGTTTGAGTTGTTTTAAACATCGAAAGAAACAGTTATTATTAGTTGATAATAGGCGTTTCCTTTTAACCCCATCTGTTATTGTTTCCGAATGATTATGGTCCTAACATCCACCACTGGGTGGTTTTACCACTTTTATTCTAATTCCTATGATTTCGTATATATAATCCTCATTCGGAGGTAAAGAAAGGTCTACGTATTGTTGATAAAGCGATACAAAGTTCATACTCTTGGTGGTATTGTATTTTTAACTTGGTGTACTACCAGTATAGACAAATTTTACTAGTACATCAGCGCTATCAGTAACCCGTCTGAAACAGCGTGATCCAGTCTTTCTTTTATTAACTCTGATATCACCTCACCTCATCGCTGGTTCATTCTTCTTAAGGACGACTAATAGTATACGTTCTAATTCCGTTTTTTTCGTTGTAATTCATTTTGAATGACTTTTTATTCTATAAATCATTCACTTTTAAATGATTTTTTATTCTTTAAATAAAATGATTTTTTATTAGGTAACTTTTTATTCTACAACTCTCTACGATGAGCCGCAGAGTTAATATGATATTTTTGGCAGAAATACAAAGGAGTTTATTACACACATCACAGTAAAATTTGTGTGTAGCATAATATTTTTTTGATGTTCGTTGTGGGCTTGTTTTTTTCAGCATCTGTCTCATATAGTTTTCTTCTTCCCATTTTTATAGTATGATTTTTATCTACAATAGGCGATTAATTCTTGCGTTTATACCCTTACCTAACAGTTGACCAATTTTTGTTGCGGCGCTGTCGTTGGAATATTTTTTTTATTTCTTTAATCAATGCACCTGGTTTTGTCGAAGGTACATATTCACTGCCGTAGGCACTTGGTTTTGTCGAAGGCACTGCCAAAGGCACATGTTCACTGCCGTAGGCACTTGGTTTTGCGGTTGGTGCTATTTTATCTGCTACATACTCTCCCACTTTTTCACCAAGTTTTTTACTCCCAGTGTCTAATGCTGCAACGGCAGATTTCTTTATCGTCTCTTTTGCCAGTTGCTTTGCAGCGGTGCTAAATATGCTGTCGAATAATCCACCACCTATTTGTTCTGCCGTAGGCACTCTCGTTACCGGGTCAACAAAAATGTATGTTCCTAACTCCTTACTATATACTTTTTTTCATTTTTTCTTTACCGTTTATATTTCTCTCAGAATAAAAGTAAAACTGGTGTCAACACCATTCAGGTCTATATTTCTGCCGTCTGCGTCGGTCACCCAAACACGAATCGAGTCAATCCTTGTTTTGTTCACTCTCGAATATCCTATATGATATGGTGTTCTCTCGAACGGGTAACTACGAGTTAGATTTGCAGTACTAAAGACGTAGATTACGTCACCCGACTTACCGTCTACAACGGAACTAGTGATCAAATCACAATGAACATAAATACTATCTATCCCATTAGTGATGTTAGGCAATTTACTACCGTATTCCGTCTCCTTTACTATTTCTTTGTCGAACCCGATTAACTCAGCAAAGTTACCGTCACTTAAGTCTAGCATCGCATTCGCCTTTAGTGTAATTAACACCTTAAAGCTCGTTAGATCAAAGTCTAGTTTTATTGGACTGTCTTCAATTTTATCGTTTACTGAAATAAATTCTGCTATATAAGTGGACATGTCCCCGTAGCTGTAGTTACCATCAGCAAATGTTAATTCCTTGAATGTTTTCCCAGAATCAAGACTATACTTTATTTTCTTGTTACCATAGAACTAAGAAATATTATACCAGCTGTAAGTCATACTATTTATTTGAGACAAACCATAAGCATACTGCTTATTCTTATCTAGTACCAAGGGTTCTTCAAACTGGGTCACAAAATCAGAAGGAGTGCCTTTACCTGCATAACTAGAAAGTGTTATCTTTTGTTCCATTTTTTATTACTCGAAATATTATCTATAAATTCCTTCATGCTGTTCTTTTGTTATATCATCTTGTTCCAGGAGAGTGTCTAGAATATTTATACCCTCGTTTATTATCTCGTCGTTGTTGTTACCAGCCTCGATACCAGCAATAAGAAGCTCTAACCGATCTACTAGAGTTATAGGGTCACGACATCTACATAAAATATTCTTGTATTTGCCACTTGACTTTACTAGAGGATGAGACGAAAGAGTGACAAGATTTCTAAACGTACGCTTCGCAGGATTAGAATAATTTTGTTTAAGATTGTTTCTCTTTGTCAATAAAGTCATCATCGACTAATCAATTACTCGTTGTCCTTTTTTGTCTAGTCCGTACAACCTATTATATTCGAAAAGCTGTTCTAAGTCCAACAGTAGATCAGAAAAGAAGCCGTTAGTGTCTAATTTATACGACCCTTTAGACGCTAAGCCTTTTCCGATTTGTTTCTTCAATCTTTGCCAATACGCTGTGTTTTTCTCCATGGTAAATTTAGTTTCTGCTGGTGATTCGGCTTTTTTTTCATTTTTCCCAATTCCTGATTCATAGTCTTTGCCTTTTTGATCTTTTCTTCGATAGTCAGGTCTTTCCCTTCTAGTTGTTTCTCGGCGTCATACTTATCGAAAGACAGGCCACCTGGTATTGTTGTTATTTCGGATACCTGCAGTCCCGACGGTCCCGGTTCCTAAGGTTCCTCTATCGCGAAAGGTTCCGCCAGAATAGGTTCCTCTAATTCCTGAACAGGCACTGCCGCAGGTGGAACAGGAACTTGTTGTTGCGTCACCTCAGGCGCTGGTATCGCAGCTATTGCTTTTGTTACTGGTTCAAGGAATTTGTCGAGTTTCTTTTGTTACTGGTTCAAGGAATTCCTCGAGTTTATCTGCTTGAACACTTTTTATTATTTTTTCTTCTTCCTTCTTCTTGATGTAATTCTGTACCGCTTTCTCTGCTTTTGACTTCTTTTGAGCTAAATCCTTTAGTTCGTTTAACATTTTTATCTTCCTAATATAAAAAGTAAAAATGGGTATATTTAATGAAATATCTCAGACGGTGTCAGGAGGTCTGGTAGTACAAAAGGAGACTAATTTTGATGTAGTGCTAAGTAAGTATGCGAGCAAGGCTCAGTTAGATAGATATTTCCGTAAAGGACAAGACTTAGATATGGGTGGGCATAAAATCACAGGTCTTTCACCCGGTTCCGGCAACGACCACGTAGCAACAATAAAACAAATAAGCGATACTTTCTTTCCTGCGGTAGCGCGTAAAGACCTGGACATGAATAAGAAGTATATTAGGGTACTCGAGACCGACTTAGATGACCCAACCTGTGCGGTAAACAAGAAATCGCTGCAACAGAAAATAGACACACAACACGGAACTTTAGAGCGGAGTTTGCTAGTAAGGCTGTTGTTGCTGCAAGTGAACGAGAACTAAGAAAAGACTTGCACAGACAGTTTCTAAGACCAATTCACCTATCACAACTTGAGAAAAAAATAAGTACTGTTAATACTAAGACTGAGGTAGACGCCAAGCTAGACCCTGTTTATACTAAGGCTGAGGTAGACGCTAAATTTGATGCACTAGACCCTGTTTATGCTAATACTGAGGTAGACGCCAAGCTAAGCCCTGTTTATACTAAGGCTGAGGTAGACGCCAAGCTAGCCGATTATGAGGGTTATACAAAAAATGAAATAGATACTAAAATTCAGGATAACAAGAGAGAATAAAGGAGATTTTTCAGTAAAACAGGAGGAAAGAAGTACGAGAAAAAGAAAGTGCATCATTTCTTGCAAGAGTGAAACCCGGATATTATATTTTGTCTAAGAACACAAAAGTCAAGTGGTTATCGACGAATCCTATAACAACGGTGATATAGAGGAGGATCTCGACAACTGGAAACTAACCCTAAACCCGACGGACGGCAGTGCCGCCGGCAGTGCCGGTGAAACTCTTTATTTGTTTGGTGCGCATCTAATATTTGAGTCGCCAGAAGAGCCCGTATTTACTAACGAAATTAAGATCATGTTGAAAATAGATCAATTGAGCAAATCAAAGGAAATATCTTTCATAAGAGCAAGAATAGATAATAAGGAGGAGATAACACTTTTTCATATCGAGAAAATAAGAAATAGCGCTACTTGTTCACTTCTTTTTAGTGCAGCCTTTTCAGTAGTTATGAAATTAAGCGAGAAGAGTAGGATTGCGATGGTCGAATTAGGGAAAAACACTCATTCGTTGTTCCGATTCCTACAGAGTATTGGGAAAGATATTCAATATTCTATCCGTGATTACGGTTCTGAACTAGTTTTCTCAGAAGAAGGATTTGCCGGTATTAACCAGGATTATACTAACGACGAAACTACTGAATACAGAATAATTAGCGAGCGTGACGTTATAGGTCTATATCAAAAAGAGATAATCGCCAATATCGACATTGAATTAAATGGTAAAGCGTGTTTCATAGAGTGTCGTACTTGGAATGATTTTGGAAGTGAACTTCATGGAAAAAAGAGTATTCCGTTGGTCTTTCTAATGGGGCTCAAGAAGTGAAATTGCACCTGGGTTATATTGCTAAATATCTGATGATTAGTATAAGAGGAGAAATGGGTTATCGGGTGAGAAAATGTAGTCTAACCCCGGAGGAACAATACCAACATGTATATCTAAGTCCTTCGGTTAACACAACACCATACACTTTTAGTTACTCTCTGGGCGGTCTATTCGGTATGTCTACGTACCCTATTGCTCCTCGTGTAACTCCGATACCGATCGGGCTTCTAGTGCCTGCGGCAGACAACAACTTGACTATTGATAAACCATTTGTTATAAACGGAAAGATCTTACACTCACCCGGGAATGGGTTTCAGTGGATAAAATTCAAGGATAAGTGTACACCCACATTTACTGTCCGTTTGTGCATCGGGGTATGAGACAAGATACTCCTCCGTACATCTCATTTTACAAAAAAAGGACGACACCAATAACTAGCACCGAAATTCTAGAGACCAGGAAATCTATCGGTGGTCATAATCAATTTGAGATAAAAATGAGTCAGACGTTTGAAAAGAACGACGAAATATTCTTTGGAGTTATAGCCCCAACCGGAATCGTTTGGCTAGTTTCTCCAATGACCTCACTAAATGTAATCGAAGTCGAAATTAAGTTTTAGTGTAATTTATATGATAAAACTCAGTTAAAAAGATGAATGAATTTATAGAAGAAATAATGTTTAAGAAACAAACCGATCCCGAATGGTTCACAGACGACGATTGGAATATTGACGACGATCCGATATGTCCTAATAGTCTCCCTCCCGATCTTTACAGGGTAGTAAGAGTGCCTGCGGCAGTCGATAATATTCTAACGGTGGTAAACACCGGTTGGTGGGCGTATAAAGTGGTGTGGAATAATGACCCTTGTTCTTTTATTTATGTCCGAGAGACTGCAAGTCCGACATCTAAATCCAGGAGTTAAAGTCGTTTGAATATCCTTTCCATTTAACAAATACTCTTCTATTTTTGTGATCCCGTCTGATAATCTTTTCTATTCTATATGTCTCTTGGTCTGTCTTCTGGAGTTCTTGTTCGCAGCAGCTTCCTTCTATTGGCTGGTTATTCAAGTCCGTGATCTTGTAAGTTATTGGTTCTGTGTACTGGATCGTCGAAATGGTAAATACCTCTTCGGTCCAGTTGGG
>MJUU01029691.1:133945-149113 GCA_002080025.1 Modiolus philippinarum
CAAACCCTATCTAATTTGTTCTTGGTGGGTAAGTCTAGTGAATTATAAGGCCCACAGTAATTCGTTCCTGGGAGAGTAATTCCGCCCTTCGGTACCATAGGTTTGATGGCCTTGTGTATGTCAAGTTTACCGCCTGCGGTGGTGCCACGCACAAACTTGGTTTTCGTAATTTTGCAGCTGGCACACGTGCTGTATTCTATGAACTTACCGATGGATAATTGTACGACCCTTGGAGAAAGAGACTCCGTGACTGTTTTCTCTTTTACGCCGTAGCTCATTTTTTTTTGAAGTACTCTTTTAATAATATTTCATTTTTTATCGTATCCGTCGCACTAAGGTCTTTGTACATTATGTCGTAGATGTCTTTCTCTTGTGCTTCTCGTAGAAAGAATAGACAGAAGTAGCCACATAAGACACTTAGTTTGTGTTGGTACTGGATTGTGTTACGTCTGTATTTACTCTTTATATAGTCAATAAATTCTTGTGGTGGTGAAAGACCATAACTATCAAAGTAAATATTTCTTTTGTCACGGAAGTCCCAACACACCCAATGCGTGCCGGTGCCACTTTTATCGTCCAAATTAAGGACGCCGCACTCATTTTTGTTTCGTTTTAGTGGTAGATTGTCCCTACTATAAACCCCCCTGAAAGAGGTAATACGTAGTTTATCAACCCAGTCTAAAATATCAAAGTTAGTTAGCGGTTCAAGCGTCTGCCGTAGGCACTTTTTTTTTTGCATGACGTACGCTGTCTACTTGAAGTCCTCTACCAGATGGGCGTTCAACTTGTAGTCCTTTCCCCATTAGGCCGGCCAGCAATGGCACTGCCAAACTGGCTAACATACCAAGGAATCCACCGGTCTGTTGTCCTTTTGTGATTCTAAGACCAGCTCCTGTTTTCTGTTTGAGTGCTGACTGCAATTGCTCTTTCCATGTTTTTGTTAGGTGGTCAACGTAGGGTTTGTGTAATAGTGTGGTGATTTTGTTGTGTGGTACGTCTGCTGTTAAACCGCTACCAAACACCTTTTTCATCCCGGTTTCAGCAAGAGCGGAGGCCGCTCCGATGCCAAGGGCAGGTAATAGTTTGGATGCCACTGTCTTTATGACCGGAAGTGCAAGTTTAGCAATTGCTCCAAGAAAACCTCCGTTTTGTGATTGATTTGTCATTTGTGTCTTTGAAGTTCTTATGTGAACCCCAGTACCAGAGGCCTTTGCTTTCTGTATTTTATTTATTTGTGTTTGTGTTAGCGCCATAGGAAAGTCCCCTGTTAATTGGTTGTTTGTTAGTCTTAATGTTAGAGAAGATATGTTTTGTATGCTTTAATTAATTTCCGAAATGGCCATACAGCTCATTAAAATTATTGCAGTGGAGTTAACATATGTGTTATGGTCTCATGTTCATTTACTCCATATCCTTTCGTAAAATATTTAGCTAAATTCTTTCTCTGACCTTCGGATAAACCAAGACTATAGTTAACGTATTTACTCATTTTTTTAATACCTTGGATAATTACTATGTCGTGTCCAATTGTGTCTAAAATTATATCTTCTTCGTTCAGTACAAGGGCAAAGATTCGGTAGGCAGCGGCTGGAGCCTGATTTAATCTGTAATGTAACGTCAAAGATGTGTTCTCCATACTCACCGATTCGTCTGTGTAAGTCAAATCAAAATAGACTAATCCATACAAGGAGCCGAAGTTGCTAAGGGTAAGCATGTTCACGGTGTCATAGTCGTTGCTTGCGTTAGGCTTAAAATTACAGGCATCTCTGAAGATTCTGCTGATTTGATTCGAACTATATCCTGTTTCCGGGTAAAAGATACCAGAACCAACTTCTAATCTTGCTGTCATGAGGGTACAATTTGTGTTTGCTGCATTTACTTTGAAAGTGTCGAGTAACAGAGGATTTTGTTCTTGATCATTATGTTTGTCACTCCTTTGTAAAAATATGATTACGTGTTTAGGGTGTTTTATCCCTGTTGTAATACGATACGACCCTTCAACAGATTGACCCGAGGTACTAGTGTTAATAGATTCTCTTAGATATGTCCACCGTCTTGGTTTCATGTAATTCTGAAGTACATTTGTTAAACCAACAGAATTTAGTTTTAGTCTGGGGATCCAAAGTTCAAAGTGTGTAATTACAACCACCATCGACCTTGTATAATAAATAATTGTCGTTGTTTATTTCTATGGTTATTCCCATTTGTGCTGGGGGTAAAAGATTTTGTTCTAGTGAATGAAAAAACGAAAATCTATTCAACGGTATTTCTGCTGTTACTTCTCTCCTTGCATTGGTTAACGCTGTTCTTGCAGCAAACCCTGTATTATCAGCAGTGGTTGTTATGTTATCAGGGTAAATAAAGCTGTTTTTCCTAGACTATTCACATATCCGTCTGAAAGTGTAAGCAATGATTTGACGTGATTTGCAAGTGATAGGTTGTTGCAGTCGTACACTATTTTTCCGTTTTGCCTAACTGTCATTTGACTAAGAAAATTTGTTACATCTGAAATAACAGATACTGTGTTATCATCTGGTGCTGCTCCGTCAGCTAGTTTATCTACTTTAAATTTAATAAAAAAAATACCCATTGTACCAGTCATAAAACGAAGCCCTATCGTTTATACTAAATTTGTAATCCGTTTTGACTTGTGCTTGCCCATTTTGTGGAGTTCTTATGGGAGTGTCTAGTAAAAAGTTACAATACTCATATCGATCACAGAACTGTGTTCCTCTAAACATTTTTTTATTACTAGAATATTATTTTTCTTTTTATATAAAAATGATAGAGTTTACGAGTCGTGTCTTAAATTTTTTAAAGCAGAGTCCAGAACGAAGTAAAACCTGTAAGATTTTTGTTTTACGTATGAGATGTTTAATCCGTAAACATCGTAAAAAATGTGAGTGAAATCTAGATCGTTTTACCCGTCTCAACCGTAGTGAATAACAAATCTTACATGTTTGTTTGTTCTATAGTCCCGTCAGTAGTAGTTAATATGGGAAAAAATCTGCGGTTTTCAAAAACACGTTTTTTTGAAAAACGTGTTTTTTTTTAAAACCGCAGATTTTTTGGGTTAGTTAACTACTTACGTATTGTCTAATAATGATTTATTTTTAATACAATGATTTCATTCAGACATGCTTCCTGCTTTAATTGTCGAAACTTCGGTATTTTTGTTACTTGTCTCTGCTTATACTATTTTCTAGTATTTAAAACTGTTCATATGTTGCTTTTACATATTTCTAATATAATTTCATCGAAATTATTTACTTCTTTAACAGGGTAAACTATTTTTTTTTCCTTTCTTTCTTTTCTGCGCATGCCTCCAGCAGCGAAGTTGTGTTTTTCAGAGAGAACAAAAATGTGCAAAAAATGACTTTGTAACCATAATTTCACTGGATGATTTCGCTAAGATGTAATTTTAGTACAAATAGGACATAAATGTGTACTTGACTTATATATCTGTTCTACTGGAAAATGTGTATTTTGGAAATTCTCTTATCAAGGTTGTCCGACGGAAATGAGTACAACTCAGTATATAGTATATAGACATACACAGTACATGGTTTGTTTACGCTGTTTGTTTACATTTTGGTCAGCCATATTGGGTCACCAAACATTAGTTGAGTCCTGACTGTAATGAGTAACATATACAATGCCCACCAAAAAAAGTAATATTCCTGCTAACACACCCGAGTCCACTAGATTACTCCGACAAAGTAAGCCATCTCCACCTCAGCCCGAAGCAGTAAAAAAGCAAAATATCATGACATCTCCATCATCTGCAACAATTTCTTCAATTCACGAAGATACTTCCGCAGACATGTCAAATCTTGACCAGCATGCTTCATCAACTACCACTTTTGTACTTCATCCCAATGACTTATCAAACATAGTTGATCAACTTAAGTTAGCACTTAAGGATGAGTTCACGGACACAATCAGGGGTATTTTCAAGGAAGAAATTGACGCCTGTGTTAAGGAATCGCTGAAATCAGTCCATCAGGAGATTGGGATACTTAAATCAGAAAATTCAAAACTTAAGGCAGACAATGATTCCCTTGAGCAATACAGTCGAAGAGAACTTGTAAGGTTCAGTGGAGTATCTGAAACCCCAGGGGAAAACACCACTGATATTGTCACTAACATTGTAAAGTCTGTTGATCCGAATCTGTCAGAAGGTGACATTATCCGATCTCATCGTGTTGGCAGACTCACCGACAACACACGTAAAGCTAGGCAGATAATAGTTCGGCTAAAGGATACCACAGTCAAGCAACGTATTCTAAAGGCAAGCAAAGGTCTAAAGGGCGATGAACATTTTTCACAAGTCATTATAAATGAGGACCTCACAAAGACGAGGAACACTTTGGCGTATAGGGTCCGTCAGTTCAAAAACAAACATTTCATATCCCAGACGTGACCGTAAACGGCAAAATTTATATCAGAGATACTAGGGATAGAGTTACAACCATTACCACGGACTATGCATTACGTAAATTTATTTCTGATAACTTCCCTGTTGCGATGGAATTCGCCTACCCATCTAACACATTGGGAATACCGTCGCAAAGAAGTCAAACATATGCCGATGTTACAGCCAAACAACCTTAGTTATTGTTTATTAACTCTTGTACTGATTTACAATAAAATGTATTGTATGTGATTTTTTTCTGTTAATTATGAGTTTTTAAGTTTAAATATGTGTTTTGCAACAAGTGTTCTATGCAAATTCTGGTTGTTACAAATCATAGCAAAATTGTTTACTCGAGCGAAACGCTCATTTAAATGACCTTCACGCCTACACTATAAATCAATAATTTCTACAGTGCCCCAGGAAAATGTATACTTATTCATGAGAAATTTGTATTGAATTGATGTAAATAGCATCTTGTGGGTTACTATTACTATTCCTGCTAAACACTTAATTCTAGTTTGTATTGGACTGACCCTGTTTTCTATCCTGCACTTCTTCGGTTTTGCGTTCAACATAAAGAATATTTAGTCCGTGGGCTGAAATATCCCCCCCCCCCGTGTATAATCCATAGTGCATAATGTATCACTATTGATGATCTATTAAAAGTTCATACCTAATTGATATATCTCCTTTTTCCGTCTATACAATAACACAAGTAACGTATGCAAAACCTTTGTTACTTACAAGGATTACTCGTCAGTTTGTCACCATATCTAGCTGTTAATGTTGTTCCATTCTAGACTGTAGCTAGAATTGCAGAGCTGGCACACATGCTTGGAGCCTCTGATGTGGCAGCCCTGCAAGACTTGCAAATCTAGGTGGATCGGGGAAATACGCTTGCAGGTTTTTTTTTTTTTTTTTTTTTTTTTTTTTTTTTTTTGTTTCATCTTTAAAAAGAAGTGTTGGTAAAAACCTGTGGGCGTTGCTTTGATCTGGATTGCTGCTAGTCTTNTGGAGCTGAAACACATGCTCTGAGTCTCTGTTGTCGCAGCTTCACAAGACTATCAATCTAGACAAAGCGCCGCAACACGCTCACGGGTTCGTTTTTCAACTATACATAATGCATCTAATATTATGTGACAGTGTATTCTTCCCAATCTATTTAAGATGTTTAAAACATATTATTTGACATTATGTATGTCATGTATGTATTTATTTTGATTGGTTATTGATTATCAACGATCTCATGTACGTTTATTAACTTAATAAGCACATTGTTGTGCTTGTAAATATTGTTGTTTGTTGTAAAATAGTCTATAAATAAATACTTGATTTTACTGTGTATTGATGTAAGTTATTGAATTATTATAGTGTGTGTAAAATGAAATCAAAGGTGTGAAAGGTATATTTCCATATTTTATCCAACATCTTGAAATCTTCAATGAAATATTAATATATTATTAATCGACATCTGTCTCCCAAATGTTTTTTTCCGTTGTTGCATTTTTATGTAACAATTTTCTCCTCAATGTAAATACGTTCTTTTTGTTTTTTACCATTTATTTTGCACTGACAAGATGGATACTTTATTTTTCAAATTCTTATACGTGTTCTTATCTGCAATTGCTAGTTATTGTTTACATGTATAGATTTGTTGCCCTATATTTTGTTCTAGAATATGGCCACTCTCATTATTTACATGTAGATCAATCAGGTGTAACATAATGGGTGTTTGTATTGATCAATACCGTTTGAGAGTTGGTCTATTTGTGTCATGTTTACGACATTTTTCTAAAGTCAAATTGTCACTTATTGAAGTGTTATTTATTTACTGGTTATTTTTTTCGCGAAAAAAGTTGAATACTCTCCATGTTATTATGTTTATATGGTTTTTAATTCCACAAACGCGTGCGATGTCGAACTTAAAGCCTGTAGTTATTAAAAATGCATGTGGTATAAGTACTCGTGAATACTGGAATAAATTTGAAGATATAATACCGTGCAGTAGCTATATTATGACATTTATTTTGTCTGAAAATCCTGTGAAAATCTCATTCTTCTTGTTTGTAATTCAAATACTTCTAATTATTGGAGGTGTTGAAATAAATCCGGGTCCGGTCGATGATGACCAATCGAGTTCGCACTCCTCCGAGATATCCGATGTTTCTAGTATTTTTGAAATGTTTTCGACGTTTTCTACACTTAAATGTACAAAGTCTAGTGCCAAAATTAGACTTGATTGTAGCGGAGTATCGAGACTTTGACATTCTATCGTTTACCGAAACGTGGTTGAATAGTAATACGACAGATAAATCTATTTCGCTGGCAAATTACCACAGTCCGTTTAGGCGGGATAGGGAAGATAAAAATGGGGGAGGGGTCATTGTTTATGTACGTGATAATGTTTATGCAACTAGGCGAAATGATCTAAGACCACAAGGCGTCGAGGTTATTTGGGTTCAAATGGTCATTAGTCGTAAAAAGGTATTATATGGAACTTTTTATGTTCCACCACAAAGTAATGCCGAGACTTGGTTAAAAATTGAGAGTTCGATAGAATCAGCCGTAAACGATAAAAGTATTGACTATATATTATTCACGGGTGATTTTAATGACAATCAGTTTAATACAAATTCTAAGATGAAACAGATCTGTACTAATTATAGTTTAGAACAACGTATTGAAGATCCGACAAATTTTACCGAACGTTCGTGTTCATTAATTGATTTAGTCGTTACAAACTGTTCTGATTTCGTTCCTTATGCTGGTGTCGGGCCACCGTTATTAGATCAAACGCGATTTCATTGTCCTGTTGTTGGGTATGTTAGTGCTCCAAAACCCATTTTAAAATCATTTAAACGTAAAATTTGGTTATACAACCAAGGCGATTTCGTAAAGTACAGACAATTATTATCAGATGCAAATTGGCATGTATTTGCTACAGATGATATTGATAATATTGTGTCCGATTTAACAACTGTTATTATTGATGCTGCCGAGCAAAGTATTCCTAACAAAATTGTCACCATCCGTAAGTCTGATCCCTTTTGGATTACCAGTGACATCCGTCGTCTTATTAGGAAGAAAAATAGAGTCCATTCTCTAGCTAAACGTCAAAATAGACCTGAAGTTTGGGAAAAATTTAAGAAAATCAGAAATAAAGTAACGTCTGCGGTGCGGCAAGCGCGTGATAAATATCAAGAAAAACTCGTGGAGAAATTGAATCTTGATAATCCGTCTAGTTCTTCCTGGTGGAAACTTTGCAACCAGACCACTGGAATAAAACCGTCAAGATGCGGGATACCACCGTTGATAAAAAATAATACTATGATTTTTAGTGATGAAGCAAAAGCAAACGAATTTAATAATTTTTTTGTTTCCCAAACTCAGCTTGATGAGGAGGGTGCCTTTTTACCTGAACCTGTGCTCCAAGATCCAGCTTTGAGTTTGAGTAATATTGAAATTTCTTCAACAGAAGTCGAAGATGTTTTATGTACATTAAATCCCGGTAAGGCTTCAGGTCCCGACCTGATAAGCCCTCGACTGCTGAAAGAGGCATCGTCATTGTTGAAATTGCCTCTTTGTTGACTATTTAATTTATCTCTATTAAAATTTTACTTTCCTTCCTCTTGGAATAGAGCCAACGTCACACCCGTCTTTAAAGGCAACAATGCCAGTGAAGTAAAAAATTATAGGCCTATATCACTTTTAAGTATTATCTCCAAGTGTATGGAAAGATGTGTTTATAAACACATTCATAACTATTTACTAGAACAGTCTATTATTACTCCCCATCAATCAGGTTTTACTAAAGGGGATTCAGCTATAAACCCGTTGGTGGATATTTCAAATGATTTTTGGAGGGCTTTGGATGATGGGAAGGAGGTAAGGGTGGTTTTTTGTGATATAAGTAAGGCCTTTGATAGGGTATGGCACAGAGGTCTACTTTTTAAGTTGCAACAGTATGGTATCTCTGGGAACCTCCTCCGTTGGATTGGTAATTATCTGTCAAACAGATATCAGCGTGTCGTTTTGAATAATGGTTTCTCCGAGTGGAAACCAGTGAACGCAGGAGTTCCACAAGGGTCAATTTTAGGACCTCTTTTATTTATCTTGTTTATTAACGACATCGTGTCTGACATAAATGCTTGTATAAAATTATTCGCCGACGATACTAGCTTGTATCTTATAGTTGATACGCCAGATAACACAGCTAGACTACTCAACGATGACCTGAGCAAAATTTACGAGTGGTCAAATAAATGGTTAGTTAAGTTCAACCCTCAAAAAACGGAGTCTTTATTAGTTTCTAGAAAAACCTTCAAACAGAATCATCCTCCTTTGTATATGGATAATTGTAATATCCAAGAAGTTACTAGCCATAAGCATCTTGGTATGTTTTTGTCAAATAATGGCCAGTGGCATGAACACATTGATTATATTGTAAAAAAGGCTTTCCAAAGACTAAATATCTTACGTAAATTTCGTTTTATTCTAGACAGATTTACTTTGGAAAGAATTTATATTACATTTATTAGACCGATCTTAGAGTACGGTGATGTTATTTGGGATAATAGTATTCAGAGTCTTGTTAATAAAGTAGAAAGCGTACAGGTCGAAGCTATGCGAATTGTGATAGGGGGACAAGGTTAACGGCTATCGATAGACTTTACAGTGAAACGGGATGGGAACCACTTGCTTCTAGACGACAGAATCATAAGTTAACTCTGTTTTACAAGATGTCAAACCAACTCACCCCCGATTACTTACAAAATCTTATACCGTCGCCCGTGGATAATTTACATAGACATTATACACGACAATCAAATAATATTTCAGAAATCCGAACAAAAACTGCATTTTACTCTCAATATTTCTTACCTTCGACTGTAAAATTGTGGAATCGATTACATGAGGAGACTAGAAACTCTCAATCTATTAATATTTTTAAACAAAAAATATGTAAGAAAAGCCAGAAATGCCCTGATTATTATAATGTGGGCACACGGTTGGGTCAGATATTGCACACCCGATTGCGATTGAGAAGCAGTTCACTTAACGAACATCTCTTCAGTCGTAATCTGGTCGATTCACCCAATTGTTTATGTGGTCGATTAGAAACTACAGCCCATTTTTTACTAAATTGTCAAAAGTATGTGGATATTGGTAATGATTTGCTATTTTCAATTACATATCCAGTAAACATTGAATCCAAGCTTCTTCTGTTTGGTTCAAATCAACTTAACTTTTGTCAAAATAAAGATATTTTTCTCAGGGTGCAAAAATTTATTATGAAAAGTAAACGTTTTGTTCATTTATGATCAATAATCCATTTTGTTACTTTTTTTATCATTATTATTATTTTTCTCACTTTTTGAAATTATGATGTGTTTAATTACAATCAGTGTCACAGGCGTGCAATTACTATTTATTATGTGGTTCAACTTGTCGTACACAAGGAGACGGATTAATATAAGCTATTTAGCTTGTTTCCGAATCCTTTTTTTGTTCAATATGTAATGTATGAATGTGATTGTATATGTTTGATAGTATTTGAAATAAATATGTTTAAACTAAACTATTTTCTATTTTTTATTACCTCTCATATAATGTTTCTGAATTATGATAAAATCCTTTATGAATTTTAAATTTATTTCACAATATTAAGGAATATTCAGTATTCATTTGATGTAATACAATTTTATTTGCAAGACTGTACTGTCCTATTCGGCGTTTTACAGTTCCGCACATTGGCATTACGTTTCCGAAAAAACTATATTACGTTTCCGGAAAAAATAGTTTACCTTTCCGCAAAAAATATAGATTACTTTTCCGGAAAAAAAATCGTTTCCGCAAAAGAAATATCTCACCTTTGTAAAATATTTTGCGACTTTATATTCACAATTTTAAGTTTATACAATTAAAAAAAAAATAATAAAGACGACCGCTACATGGTCCAATAAATTGTGAACGTTCAACCTTTTTTTCTTTTTTTTTCACTTGTGTCATTCGCAATATATTTTGTACAAAAGTATTACATACAATATTAAAAAGAAACACGTACTATCATAGCCAACAAGTATTCGTTGTTTTGATATATTTTTAAAACTATTAAACTTTTTTCAGAAGTTTATTTTTGTGAGTTAAAAGAGAACATATCTAACCATTATGTTCACATCATATTTGTATTTCAAATTCTAAGGTAAACATGTTCATAATCTTAACTGGATTTATCAATGAAGTCTTATTCAAGCTAATCCCAATAGCCAAATCAAAATAGTGTGGATCCACCCAGTACACTCATGCACAAAGCTGACGATCATATTCTTGTCAATTTTAGTGGCCGGGTTGCACGGAGTGCAAATCCGGGTTATAGTATGGTGAATGTCGGGCGGGCGGCGGGCGGGGAAAATGGGATACTGATTTTGTGAAATCAACTCCTCCTACAGTTTTCATCCTACATTTTTGAAACTTCACAAACTGTTTCTATATATATTGTAGATGTGCACCTCCCTTTTTGGAATTATTTTGAAAATTTTTTCCTATTTTTACGGACTTTGGAACTTTATATTCATTTTTTATAGGCATTATCAACAAAGGGTACCTATTTTGTGAAATCAACTCCCCCTACAGTTTTCAACCTACATTTTTGAAACTTCACAAACTGTTTTTATATATATTGTAGATGTGCACCTTTCTTTTTGGAATAATTTTGAAAATATTTTCCTATTTTTACGGACTTTGGAACTTAGTCATTTTTTTCCACATTTTCAACAAAGGGTATATCTATTTTGTGAAATCAACTCCTCCTACAGTTTTCAACCTACATTTTTGAAACTTCACATATTGTTTCTATATATATTGTAGTTGTGCACCTCCCTTTTTGGAATTATTTTGAAAATTTTTTCCTATTTTTACGGACTTAAGAACTTAGTCCTTTTTTATTTACATTTTCAACAAAGGGTATCTATATTGTGAAATCAACTCCTCCTACAGTGTTCAACCTACATTTTTGAAATCTCACAAAATGTTTCTATATATATTGTAGATGTGCACCTCATTTTTTGGAACTATTTTGAAAATTTTTTCCTATTTTTACAGACTTTGGAACTTTGTCATTTTTTATCGCTTTTCAACAAAGGGTACCTATTTTGGGAAATCAACTCCTCCTACAGTTTTCATCTCTGACCTATAAAACAAGACTTTATAGCTAGAAACACCAAAACGCAACCCGGCCATTTGAGTCTTTGACCCATTTTTTAATAAAAAAAATGATTAAATGATTAAATGATTTTTAATCACTTAATTTTAATCCATTTTCTAAACAGTTTTGTAAATTTCAGACAGTAAATTTTATGTTATCAACACTTTGACAGAGAGGTCAGAGACAAATAATACAGGGAATTTCATGTAAAAACAACCGCTCGGCTGTTATCAGTGACAGGTCAAATCCAGAACTTATTGGATAGAGAACTTATTGGATAGTCATTGTTTTTTGAATGACATAGGACACACACCATACATAAGCCGCTAATATCATACATATAACACAGCTTCGTCATATAATGAGAAGTAAAATATAAAAAAAAAACATCGCCTTACACGATAAATTTCGTTTTGCAAATTCCCCCAAAATTAAAAAACAAAACTCGAAGAAAATAACCATACTACTTTCAAAAATCCACATGCTTTTGTTCCGTCTTTAGCTAAGGGACCGGCCATTTAACCTGAAGGGGGGGGGTTATGTTTTTTTTTCTGGACAGAAATTATTTATTTTTTGTATGCGTATCAACAAAATATTTTTTTTCAAAATTAACATTATTTTTTTGGGCAGAAAGCCTCCTTCAGAAATTTTTTTTTCATCAATTTGGCAGCCAAAATATTTTTTTCACATAAAATCAGATCCAAAATATTTTGTTAGAAAGAAACCATAGCCCCCCTTCAAGTTAAATGGTCGGTCCCTAATTGATGTCAAGCTTTTATGTCGTTTAGGTTTCTTTGTTTCTAATAAATGTAAAAACGGATAACAGGAAACACCTACAATGGCTGAAAATTATAATTACATGCCACAATCTTTTATTACCTCTCATATAATGTTTCTGAATTATGATAAAATCCTTTATGAATGCGATTCAAACCCATTCCGATGCATACACGCTTCATCAATTTATTAACAATTCCTACGAGTTCACGCACACTATATTTCTTTCGTTTATCACAACCATGAATCTATTGCAAGCCAAACAGTACCTTTTTATTATATTTCTATTGCTAGCCATATTTGCGTTCTTCAATACGAGACTTTCGAGGATAGGAACTCTCGTGTAATTGAAGGCGGAAACGATCTCCTCAAATACCAGTAAGACGGAGTGGCTGGATTCTTGACCTATTGAAATAAATATATACCACATAAAAACAAAATATTTATGAAATTGGAGTGTATACTTATATAATTACATTCATTCTGCTTCGTATGGAAATCCCCGTATTTGATTGGTTACGAGTACTTCCGATCATTTCCGTAACTGTGTTTTACTACAGTAGCACGTGACTCCTTGACAACCTTCTTAACCAAACTCAGTGTGATATCTGCATTATATCAGAACATAAAACAAGTTAAAAATTGATGCAAAGCATCAATTCGCCGCCATATTAGGTCAAGTAGAGTGTATGTCTTGGAAATGTGTTATTGTACTTTTATAGTACACGAAATATAAGCTCTGACCTTAACTTTAACCAATCATTGAACCATGAAATGTAGGTCAAGGTGACGAACAAACTCTTGTTTAATTTTGTTTTCTTTCTTAGAGACATCTGCATGCAAGATAACATGATACTATCTCTTATAGTACCTAAGATATGAACTCTGACCTAAATTCAATCAGTGTAAGTGGACCATGAAATTAAATCCTTTTCCCTCAAAGACATCTGCATGTAAAATTGTTTGATCCCATCTCTAATATTACATGACATATGAGCTGTCACTTAAACTCTTACCATATATCTAGGTCACTGTGGCCTGATTCTTGTCACTACTGCATAAGATGACAGCCCTTGACATGCTGAACATTTTTAGCGGGAAGGGATATCGGATATAATTTTGAAAGGGAACCACCCAAGGACCATCCCTGCCAAGTTTGGTCCAAATTGGTCGTGCTTTCAAAGGAGATGAAAATAAGAAAAGTTTATGATGGATGACAACGACGAATGCTTCATGGTGGCAATACGGTTCACACGACCCTTTGAGTCAGGTGAGCTAAGAACCCCTTTTTTAACAAATGGATTGGATTGTAATATTATATATATATTAGTATTATTAGTATTTCTTTTTTTGCAAGTATCATTCTGTTCATATTAAAAATTGGTTAGCTGAAGCTATTAAAATGTATTGCATTGGACCAATTTATGTACAGACAATGGCAACAACCTGACAAAAGAGTCATAACCTAATAGATTCTTTTTTATTGCACAAGCATACACTGTCGAATTCATTATAGTAACTGAAAAACAATAAAAATAACTTGCTTTATATGTTTATTGAAAATTTTAAAACTTCAAGTAAAACGTCCGCCGTGCGCGGTCCCAGCTGAAGAATAGGCCCGCAGCATCCTCTGAGCTTGGAGTATGAGCCATCCTAACAGAGGACCCCGAGGGAACCCCGGGATATAGAAATAGGACCCAGTATCTCCGGCTTGCGGGGTGTGACCCCTCCTAAACGGAGGCTGACCCCGAGGGTCCCGGGATATAGAAATAGGACCCATTCCGTGGTTGTGCGGGATGAATAAATACACAACCCATCTTTCGGATGGGATGTAAACTCAGGTCCACGTGTTGGAAGAAATGCCACGCTTCCTGCACGTTAAAGAACCCTTGTAGCAAGCTCTTTTTGGGGTGGTCCGTAGGTGATCGGCTACAAGGCTAAATTCCCCGCCCTTGACGATTTCACCCTACTTTTCCAGTGGCAGTCAGAATTTCCCGTCCCATGGCCATTTCCATACCCCAAAGTGATTATTTATCAACAAACTTGTTCTCGTCTTGATATAGCTGAAATATTGCTGAGTAGACGTTAAACAATATTCAATCAATCAATCAATCAAGTAAAACGTAACAAAACAGATGTGACTAGGATCTTATAACTTTAACTGTATAAAAACATCTCATTTTTTTTAGTTGAAAACAATTGTAAAAAAAAGTATATATATAAAATTGCAAAAAATGTTAACAATAATGGTTGTTTGTATTAAATATAATTTGAGTAGTATATAGGGACGAGCAAAGTCGCATTTGAGGTGGTGGAGCGTGGTGGAGCCGGAAGTGACGTCACCGGAAGTGACGTAGACCGGAAGTGACGTGATCGAAGTCACGTGACCGGAAGCGGAAGTCACGTGACCAGAACACGAAGTGTTTTACTGCGCATGCGCAACCGGAGATGGCCCTTTTTGAAGCCCTACAAGGGCCTTTTGACCTGAAATGACGTGTTGAAAGAGGGCTGTTGTGTGACCTTACTACAGTGTACATGCGCGACCGGAAGTGGGCGTAGCCCCATGTTGTATACCGGAAGTACCCCTTTTTGAAGCCCTATACGGGCCTATTGACCGGAAATGACGTGTTGGAACAACACGTGACCCTGCAAGGGTCACGGTTGACCTTTGTCCATGACGCATGCGTGACCGGAAGTGGGCGTAGCCCCATGTGTGCATACCGGAAGTGGGTATGTATCTACTGTAAGTAGCCATGTTAACCGGAAATGA
>MJUU01029691.1:152945-193863 GCA_002080025.1 Modiolus philippinarum
GCTTGATCCAAAATTGTTCGTCTTCATTATATTGATGCTTCTCGTTAGTGTAATGATCAGCGTATAGCTCTTGCGGAAGATCTCGATAGGTACCAGAGTATGTCCGTAGCTCTTGAAGGTAGGTATTAGGGTATGTCTGTAGCTTCTGTGTCTGCTGTCGGTAGGTGTCCAGATATAGTTCCTGCCAGTTTGGGGCAATATTAGGGTTTTCCTTCTGTTTCTGTTAGGGTAAATTCACAAGGAACACGAATATTCAGCTCTGGTAGGAAGGTGGGTAAGATTTTATCTACGTCTTTCAATTTCTCGAACTGCTCAAAATCTAGTTGTATGCTTCCCATGTCTTTGTACCAGAATTCCACGTACACAGACGGACTTTCTGCTCTTACGTACACGTTACCACCTAGATGTCTCTCGAACGACGCATATCTGTTATGCTGTAAGAAATGGACGGCGTCATCCAGATCGTCGAGGACGTATCTCAGCATTATCCAGCGCACCACCGGGAAGTAGATGGTCTGTATACCATTCTTCAATGTAACACCATGGCTGCTGACTTCCAGGATGTTAATGTTACTAATAAGAATAAATCAAGAGAACTGTTAGAATTTGTTAAAAGAAACCCTTTTCCATATCCTGGAGATGATATTAAATATATAGGCCATTCATATACTTACATTACAAAGCAATCCATGTTAGATTATATCTTCTTAGATAAGCATCTTAATAGAAACCTAAAGTCTTATGAAACCCTTGCTGAGGGGGCGATAAGCAGCACCTCAGATCATCTACCGATTCATGTTGACATTCAAATTGAGCGCTATCAACACCTTGTTACAAAAATAGCGAGTAAATTTCCCCTCTGGCATAAAGCAACAGATGACCAAATACGTAAATATCAGAACTGTCTAGATGAACAGTTTGATACCCTTACAGAAAAAGTGTTTTCTGGTTTCATAAATACCGATGATGCTTATGACAATTTCGTCGACGTCTTTGAAATCGATTCCTAAATGTGGTTTCAACAAATATACAAAACCCTATTAAACTTGCACATGACACCGAGCGCGCACTTAGACGCAAATGGATAGCGGACGGTCGTCCCCGAGGTATGCATAACGAATCTTATAGGGACTACAAACGTGCAAAATATGAATTTAGAAGGGTCCAAAACGCTGCCAATGAACAATTTATTCAAAAGAGTTATGACGATCTAAATGAATCGGCTTGTTGCGACATCCGGTTATTTTGGAAATCAATAAAACATTTCAAACCAAACACTGCGAAATAGTTTATAATGACAAAGTACACAACACGCCTGAGTTGGTTGCTGAGTGTTTCTCGGATTATTTTCGTGACTTATACAAAATGTCAAATGATGAATTTGATGTTGAAAATAAAACAATAATAGATAATACATATTCAGAAATTCTTAACACACTAATTAATCCGAATGAAAACTTACCCGGTGGTATAATACGGGAACGAGAAGTGCACGACGCTATCAATAGTCTTAAATTGCGAAAAGCTGCCTGTTATGACAAATTATTATACCTCCTGTAAGAAAGTTCTTTTATAGTAAAACAGTTTTATTTTTGCATAGTTTTCAAAAGAAATAGCGTTGACTGCACTATTGCAATAGTAAGCATTGCTGTTGTGAAGACTATTGATTTCTACGTCAATCATCATCAATCATCACGTGCGGGAGGCGGAGTTTTGATCTGACCGACATGTGCAATTAGTGTAATCAAGTTTTTAAGAGTGTCGTCTGCTACAGCGCTAAAATTTTTAATTTGTATGGGGGGTTGTGGGGGAGGGGTATTTTGACAGTATTTTGATTTTATTTGAAAGAAGAAGAAATGAAAAAACTAAGCTTCGTGTGTACACACATTCAATTCATTCTCCCAAAACAGTTGATGAAAATAAAACAGTGGTATCTTACAACAGTCATCAGAACAGAGGAAAGATGACCTTTACACTGTTTTAGTATCGAAATACAAAATGTAATACTCTCTTGCTTTTTTTTAAATTTTGGTCATATTTGTTATCATTGTTTATCATTGTTTAAATGTATTGTTTAAAAGTATTTGCTGCAACCATTATGGGTTAAATAGTTTTTAATAAAGTTACTTTGTTTTGGCCACTTGAAATATATTATTTCATTGCTAAAAATAAGTTTCCTGTAGGTGTAATGTGTATTGCGATCATTGACACATGGAAATTGACATCGGAATCAGTTACCACAGATACGGTAAACGATTGACAGGATAGCAAACAAGTCAAAGAAAAATTTTCAAATTCAGCGGCTCAAAATATAGTCAACAGTCAGTATAATAATAATATTAATGTTGTGTTTTACATTGACTATGGAAAATAGTAGCCAGGGTGATGGACAATAGTGCACTCCCCTTCGGGTCGTGCACTATTGTCCATCACCCTGGCTACTATTTTCGCATAGTAAATGTAAAACACAACATTATTATATAAATAGTAGCCAGGGTGATGGACAATAGTGCACGACCCGAAGGGGAGTGCACTATTGTCCATCACCCTGGCTACTATTTTCCATAGTCAATGTAAAACACAACATTAATATTATTATTATACCGACTGTTGACTTTTAAAAAAAAATAAATTGACAAATCAGTTCTTTTCTGTTGAAAATGATTTAAATTAAACCAATAAAATTATGTTCTGCTCTGTTCAGTATGAAAAGTCAACAAACAAATATCAAAATAAAAATAAAAACAAACAAACAAACAAAGCTCAACGCTGTAGCAGGCGACATTCTTTTCTTTGTGTAATTTCAAATGATGATCAGAAAATTTATTACATCAATTGCATAAGTAGTAATCTTGCAGATAAATAACACCCATTTGTCGGTCAGACCAAAACTCCGCCTCCTTCACGTGATGATTGATGATGATTGACGTAGAAATCAATAGTCTTCACAACAGCAGTGCTTACTATTGCAATAGTGTAGTCAACCCTATTTCTTTTATAAACTATGCGAAAATAAAACTGTTTTACTATAAAAGAACTTTCTTACAGGAGGTATAATAATTTCGCATAGTCAATGTAAAACACAACATTATTATATAAATACAGCATGAACACTTGAAGTATGGGGGGAATTCTGTTATTAAGCACTTGACCGTCATGTTCAATAAAATAGTAAAAGATGGGCGTATTCTTAGTGTGTGGAAGCTAGGTCTTATCGTTCCAATCTACAAAGGCGGTGACAAACGTAAATCATCACCGGACAGTTATAGGCCAGTTAGTCTTTTGTCATGCGTATATAAGATATTCTAATCTATCATTCAATCTCGTTTAATGGAATACGTATTACCCGATAAAAAATTTCCGTGTCCCCAACAGCAAGGTTTTCAAAAGAATATCGGTTGCATAACCACATCCTTTAACTTGCAAGAAACGATTTTTCATAATTTAGAAATGTCTAGCAGAGTTTATGTTGCATTTTTAGACAGTAAAAAGGCTTTCGACACGGTGTGGAGAGCAGCCTTAATGTGTAAACTTTTCAAACTAGGTATAAGAGGTAAAATTTGGTCAATTATTAATGATTGTCATGTTGATACAAAAAGCTCAGTCATCGTTAATCAGCAAAAATCTGTTTTATTTAGTGCTGAACAGGGTGTTCGCCAAGGAGGCGTTATATCTGGTCTTTTATACTTGATGTTTATAAATGACCTACTGTTAGATATAGAAAGTTCTAATTTTAACACTGGTATTTTACATCTAACTAGCTGCTCTCCAACACTTGCCGATGACATCTCATGCATTACTACAAGCCCTACCGGATTACAGTGTATGCTAGATATTTGTTCCGATTATTCTTATAAATGGCGCTTTCGCTTCAATGTCCAAAAGTCTGGAGTGGTTCAATTTTCCCCGACAACTCGTAGTTCACGCTTAGAATACGCATGGTACATCGAAAACGAACTAATGCCGATGTGGGATAATACCATTCATCTTGGTATTGTTTTGGATTCAAAATTCAACCAAACCGATCGCATCGTACGTGCATGTAGAAAGGGTCGAAACTCTTTCTTCGCAATAAATGTCATTGACTCTAAATCGACTCATCCAGAAGTTCTTTTAAAGTTGTATAAATCTGTTGTGTTACCTTCCGTACTTTACGGGTCAATTCCAACATTTTGTTGTCAAACGAATTTTAGATCTGAAAATTACAACCAGATCCGATATATGCGAGAGTCTTTTGGGTCTACATCCATTCGTAACATATGTCGACAAAAGAAAACTTTACTTTTTGCAAAAACTCTGCAACTTGGACGATAATTACCTAACTAAGCGTATTTTTCTAGCTCGACTTTTTTCATTCCTTTATGATTCTCGGATTCATTCCAGATGTTATAAATCTTTTGTATAAATACGAGCTTCATCAATACCTGTTAAAT
This sequence comes from Modiolus philippinarum, assembly GCA_002080025.1. Lineage (NCBI taxonomy): Eukaryota > Metazoa > Mollusca > Bivalvia > Mytilida > Modiolidae > Modiolus > Modiolus philippinarum. The sequence continues at coordinate 157,379 of MJUU01029691.1, forward strand.
TTAATTCTTGAAAATGAATTCCCAGCTAAGGATGACTGGAAACGTATCGTGACTTTCTCGGTCGCTAATGTTCAATCAAATGACTGGAAATTAAGAATAATGTCGGACAATGACTTTCAACGGTTCCGAGAAATTCACAAAGAAGTGATGTTTGCCAATTTTTGGAGGTCTTCCATTACAAGTTGTGAAATTAGGAATTCATATTTAATCACAAAATTTTAACAGTAATTCCTAATAGTACAGGAGGCATGTGTTTAACTTGTAACCGGTCATTTGAAGATGTGTATGTTCATGCGTGCTGCAGCTGTTCAGGGACATTTCATCTTCAGAACTCTTGGTGGGATGTTATAACCGAAAACTTCCCCTTGCAACTATTTTCAGAACTATATTTCAAAGATGAGGAGGAGCTTTTCCAAGTTCTACTAGGAAGAACTTCTGGTATGGACGACTTAATTGATATTTCAAGTTTCCGATATCTTTGTCATTCGCATGTTATACAGTGTATTGTCCGTTATAACAGACTTAGAGTACATGCATGAGGTTTTCATCGGTAGGGACAATCCCATCATCTTATTTTGTATAATTATTGTATATTATATTATAATTAATTTAATTCATTTTTGTACTAATTATATATAGATGTGTTGTATCTCTGACAATATTATTAATTAATTTATTTTTGTTGTATGTAACTTATGATCACGTATATATAATTTTGTAATTATTCATTAATCTCTTATTATTAGAGGAAATAAAGATATGAATGAATAAATGAATTACATTATCTATCGTGAAGACTTGCATTTCATTCATGGAATGTAATTATAAGTATTGAATGCAATATTTTGTAGTTTTATTGTTGTGTAAAAGGGTTGACCGTAGCACATTTTTCACATGAAGCGTTAGCGTGCTTCTTTCAAAATGTGCTACGGTCCACCCTTTTACACTCCAATAAAACTACAAAATATTGCATTCAATTCTTAAATATGTTCCTTCAGGACAAATCTTTAACTCAATTTCAATTGACGAGAAACAATTAACCTAAAGCGCTACAACAGATTCAATATAAACCACCCTTAGCTCGACAGTGTTCATTAATTAGTGATTTCCTCTCAAGGTATTGATCTATTAATTTTTTCGTATAATACACAAATTTGTTTCCGGCGTTAACACGACTCAAAAGTCCCGTATAAGTCTGTGTAGTCCGTGATATAAATTCATATTTTTTTAACCACGTATTAGGAGACAATCTCAAATACGGGACTTTCGAGATGGGAACTCTCGTGTAATTGGAGGCAGAAAAGATCGCCCCGGATACCAGTTAGAAGGAAAACTGGATCTCTAAACTTATTGAAATAAATATATACCACATAAAAAAAAAAAACTATTTATGAAATTGAAATGCATTTTTAAATTTTTTTCTATACGACAATTCTTTAACTAAATTTTAATTGACGAAAAAAAATTTACCTGAAGCGCCACAAATCGATTCAACATAAATCACCCTTAGCTCAACAGTGATTCCCCGGGCTCTCAATGTGTTGATGTATTAATTTTTTACATATAAAAATAGATCTGTTATGGGAGTGAACATGATTCAAATGTCCCGTATTGGAATGAGGATAGCAATTTTCAAAGGTGTCTGAATTTTTTTTTTTCATTCATATAAAACAATTTAGTAAATTTTCGTCCCTCTTGTACAAGTTTTCGTAAATTCGCCACATAGCACTTCTAGAAACAAAATAAGCTAAGGCTTATGTCTATACACTCTCAACATATTGTTGGTTTGGCAGTGTCTTTTAGATAGTATTACATTCCCAAAGATTAAAAGGGTACTTCAGCCTCACTGATAGATACAGGATTTGTCTTACAATCGACGTGATGAGTGTCCCGTCTTTATCATGTACTAGCTTTAGCCACTAGTGTATTTGTCAGGCAACGGACGACAGTGATTGTAAAAGCACTTTGCAAGTGATATTTTTATTTGTCCCACACCCATGACCAGAAAAGACATGAATATAGCATCGTAAGACATTTAGACATTTAGTAAAGAATTCCGCTCAAACCGGTGCTAGGGTCGTCTTGAACGTACTATGAGGTATAAGCATAGCTCATTGATGAAGGCCTCATGGTGACTTCAAGATGAAGAACAACAAAAAAGCGTTGTTCCTTTGCTTATTTTTACCATGTATTTATAGAGACAATGTCTCATGTGTATTTACTCCATATCCTTTCATTGTTTATTTAAGACTGAAGTTTGTCTCTCCTGCAGTGTGGAGTCCGTTCCCCGTGCGAGAGGTGTATGCTCTCTTTGTAGTAAAGTTATGGTGTACCTCTTCGTGAGAGAAAAAATATACTGTCACACTTTCAAATTTTGGCATTTATTTTTGTAATTTCGACTTTCCGACCACCCAATTAAAGTACCCACATCTCACTATTTTATAATGTAAAGTTTTCTTACAATCGACTTGATGAGTGCCCTGTGTTTTTCTCTATTTTGTAATCGTCAACTAGCTTATTTCACTGGTGCATTTGTCGGGCAACAGATGGCAGTGATTGTAAGAGCACTTTGCATGTGTAATTTGTGTTTGTTGACGATCCCGTATCCTTGACCATAAAAGACATGGATATATAGCGTCGTTCTACATTCAGCAAAGAATTCCAGTCAAACCGATGATGAGGTATGAGAAAGGCTCATTGTAGAGGGCCTCATGGTGACTTCAAGATAAAGAACAACAATAAAAGTGTTGTTCCTTTGCTTGTTTTTACCATGTATTTGTAGAGACTTTATCTCATGTACATTTACTCCATATCCTTCATTGTTTATGATAGATGACTTCAAGATGAAAAATAACAATGAAAGCGTTGTTCCATTTGTTTAATCTTACCAAATATTTATAGGGATTTTGTCCCATGTACATTTACTTCATTTTCCTTTATTTGTACATGTCATTTTCATTAATAACACATTCTTTGCTAAATGGAATTAGAGAAAATAAAACAACATAAACAACTAGATCTACAAATTTTTTGGAGTTGCATCACGGATTTGACAAAAAATTGTCATCTCAGAACTAAAATTTAAGACAAAGGGGATGAAAACAATAATCAATTTCCCGAAATTGGAGAGTGATATTCCTGTTCTTCTCCTGCATGCAAAGTGTGCATTTCAAAGTTGATAAGTTAAGCAAAAGAGCCAGTACCAGTAAAGTAAGTGAGAACCGAACCATCAATTAAATATAAAACGAACAATCCAAGGATAATGACAACATCCGAAAAACAAAGAAACAAACACATAACATGAGTACGGCACAGAAAAGAAAAATGAAGACACACACATATAAAAAAATGAACTACACGGACCCAATAAAAAACCATGAGTGAGATCAGATGCACCGGTAGAGTAAGCACTTCCTGCTTCTTATAAGACACCCGCCGTGTTGAACATGTCGACTCAGGGAGTAAAGTCAAATTCGGTAGAGGAAAAACAAACTTTAGTGGCAAAGAGAAAGGTCTGTTGTCATCTGGGAAACAGATATCCCATAGCGGTCCACAAGATCGTGATGTCGACCGTAAAGACTTCAAGTTATTGGTAACATACCCTTGCTTAAGTAGCCTATTTGTAAGCAACCGAGCTATATCAAGGTAGTCACTGTATCGACCACAGACCCTTGAGTAGCTCATGAGTTGGATATGCCAGTGCTTTTGGGATGTTGCTACAAAGAAACGGGAAGTTGACTATTAGAAAAGTGAAGTCATCGCGTTTGTCAAACAGCCTAGTTTGTAGGGTGAGTATGTTGTCAATCTCAAGATGAAGGTCAAGGAACGAGGCCGATGTGGAATCCTTAATTTCGAGCTCTTTTGAAAAGATAAGATAAAGAAAATCACTATAGCGAGGGTTGCTAAGTGATAACATGTCATCTATATAACGGTAGCCGAAATTAAAGGACTAGGCCAGTTTTTATCTTTATTTTGAAGAAGCCTTTCGATGAATTCAGCCTCATGTGAGTGGAGAAACAGATCAGCTAAAATTGGTGCACACAGTTTGTGCCCATTGGAATTCCCATAGTCTTTTGAAAGTGTGACTGCCTTATCAATACCGGTCGCACGGGTTAAATAACTGTTAAAGTTCTTTAACATATATCAGTGCTTTGTGAAAAAAATTGAAGTTCCGTTCCGAGCTGTGATATATTTCACTTACCAAGATGAACATTTCTTTTCATTGTGTTCGACTTTTCAGTAACAGTTGCTACTGAGTTGCTACTGGACAGTACTGCAATGGAATGCATGCACCAATTAAGTCAGGATCATCGCTATGATCAAAATTCACAGTAACTTCGGTATTTAGTTATTTGATATGTTTGCACATGCTTTGTCTTTTTGTCCTTTAGATTTAGGCTCATTTTAATTCTGTTCGGTAATTTTGTTGTTACTCCATGACATATAATGACATAAAATGTTGTCAACCGTAATGGTTTGTGTGTCAATAGTTTACATCTGTGTCACGTGTGAAAATCATCCAATGAAAGCAGATATAACAGACACCATTTGACATGCTTTTCAACGGCATTTGAACATATTTTGAAGCCTATTAAGGGAGCAAACTTCACGGCTAAATGGCTATAGTTCATTTGATTTCACAGATTGCTGCTACATTAGCAGTGATTTTTTTAAACACCGCAATAATTAATAATTTTTTATTACTGTTATTTGTTATTGGAATTATCAATGTTTTTTTTACGTGTTTCACTATCATTGTCCCATTTTCTGATTGTTGAAAAATCATATTATATCTATGATTAGTCTTATTTATAACAGGCGGCAATCGTATTATAAATCCATATCAAAAATAAATAAATGTATGAATAAAAATAGTTCTAATCTAACCAAATGCCACCAAACTGCAAATTATGCAGAACAAAACAGATTAGAACCTGTGTTCTCACTTGACAAGATGCTTTTTGGTAATGCTTTAGGGACCGACCGTGGGGGTGTGGTTTTTTCTGGACAGAAATTTTGTTTAGCTATTATAGACAAAATATTTTTTTGGAAAATAAGCATTATTTTCCTTGGGCAGAAAGTCCCCTTAAGAATATTTTTTTTTCATCGTTTTTGCTGTCAAAATATTTCTTTCACATAAAATCAGCTTCAGAATATTTTTTTTCGAAAAAAAAACATAACCCTCCTCCTTTCAGGTTAAATGGTTGGTCCCTTAATGTTTTAAACAGAGAGTAACTAGATTATTATATAGCGGATGCATTGTCTTTTTTTGAAGCCTCACCAAAATGTTATATGTATCAATATTTACATAATGGTCACAAATTACAATTTTATTTAGATCGACCGGTTAATTTAAAATATAAGCATTTGATAAGTAAATACAGAATAAATTCACACAGTTTAAATATTGAGACTGGAAGGTATTTTAATATACCGAGGAATGAATTGCAATGCACAAGTTATTGAAGATGGGTATCATCTCGTATTAGAATGTGAAAAATACACAGAAATTAGGCAGAATTTTATAAAACCATATTATTAAAGAAGGCCTTCTGTTATTTAGTTGGTACAATTGCTTTTAGTACGTAATATTAAAGTTTTAAATAACTTAGGTAAATTCCTTTGTTTCGCTGAAAAAATCAGAAATGATTAACAAGTTTCATTTAATTGCAATAATTTTTGAATTTACAATTCATAGGTTGCCATACTCTAATATTGATGTAACATTACATTTTATGTGTCATCTACTTGAACTGTTGCATATTATGGGTATTATTGTGTAAATTGAATATCTATACATGTTTATATTTGTTTGCCTATAGGCAGTACTGCTTTTGGTTAATAAAGAATTGATGTCTGTAACCAATGTCTGCAGCTAATAAGATATATAATTAGAAAATAATGGCTCAACTCTATTTCATAGTTTCCATGAGGTTTGCGTAATACAATTTGCTTCCGTTGTTAGAGTGTTTTCCACCAAAGTGCCCACGATTTTTCATACTTCATAACAAATTAAGCACTGATCTGAATGGTGGTTAAAAGGGGGAAGAGCAGGTGCACCGGTTAAACTATGTTCTGCAGTGGTGCAAATGCTTGTTGACAATTGATATTATACAACCATGGGAAATAACAAGGAGTCTACCAGATATAAGTAGCTCCTCACATGGATCGCCAGTCATGTGACAAAAGATCTATGTCCAAGGTTAGATGGTAGCCAGAGAAAGAATTCAATTTCTATAGCTGAGACGAAAACGACTCAGTGCTTGTCAAATGGATCACGTCAGTCGATGTTGAGACTCTGTTACATTGTAATTGTCAATCTGTTAACTTATGTTCTGTACTGGAGGCCATGTTTGTGAACCAAATTGTTCCAACAGAGTCTGGTTCAGTTTCAAAGAACAGAATATATTTTTCGGTAGTTTAAATTCTTAAACTGTGTTCTGTTCTGGTGTCCATTTTTGTTGACAAATTGAAGCAAAATTAGCCTGACCTCGTACTCATCATTCCTGATAAATTTGGTTTAGTTTTCTTTTCAGTAATTTCAGTGGAGATCTTAGAATTTGGAAAGTCGGACATTTTATGGTACTGATGATCATTTTTTGTAAGATCGGAACAAAATGAGTGACTTCTGTTAAGGACCTTGGACATGTTTTTGTCTGTTAAGTTTGGTTTAATTTTTTCTTGGGAGTTTCTGAGAAAATTAACAAAATATAATAAGAAAACGCTCCAGCGATCGAGGAGGGACGCCGAATGACGACAATAGCTCACCCTGACCTTTTGGGTCAAGTTAATGACAAAAATGAATATCAAATTGGATCCCAAAATATGTAGCTCCAAAAAAGTTGTTCCATATATGACTAGTACTTAAATAGCATAAATGGTATTTGAAAAAATAAAATCTGGTCAAGATCACTAATATTGTCAGGTAAACCTGTCAAAATAAGGCAAAGGGATAATTCAGAAAAACATGACTTATAGGCCTTTTCAAAAAATCATTTGGTCCACCCTTCGGTTTCGGCATTTAAATACATATAAACAGTTCCGGTTATCAACCCAACACGGCCTGAACACAGTTCATAAAACTGTTCATATTTAGATTACAATGTCATTGTTTACTGTGACACTGATCTAATTTTGTTATAATTAAAATGTATTCAGGGTTTAAGTTGTGTATTGTTAGCCAACCGTATGAGTGATAACCGGAAGCGAAGAGTGTCTGTACCTACATTTGATGGGAGAGTTCAAATCCAGGAAAAGATAACAACACTTTTTGAAAAGGGCTATAGAAAATTGACAGTAAAAGACATATTTCAAATCCGTGTGAACAGGGTACAATCATTTTGTCTGAAATACTATTAGCGTCAGCCCCTGGCCACACAACCCAGCCTGAGAAGATTCTCCGATGCTCAGGGCCAGATCTGACTGAACAGTTTTGTAGCAGAATATAAGTCATGAAAATATCTCGTATGAATAAGACGGTTTTACGAATTTTTTGCGTTCAGGTTAAAATGTTGGGCAAAAAAATATCGCAACCTGTTTTATACTCCATGAATGATTTCTGAAATTGAAATTTTGTATTTGACTGTTAAATAAAGTCTTGTTAGTACAGAGTCGGTTCATCAAATATTTCACCGGACATCAAGTGCTCTGTAAACATAGCCAGGAAAATAAAAGACAACTCGACGATTAGAAAAAAAGAATATTTTATTAATATATATAACAATTTTAAAATAACTAACATTGCATTATATAAAACAATAATGTACCGCCAGCAGTACAATTTAGCGTAGTCATAACAACTGTATCACTTACAATAAAAATGCTATTTTCATTTTTATTTTATAATATCATGATTATAGTTAATGAGAAATTGTTCGTGAGATGTAATAGTATCGACTGATATTGAATATCACAGAGTTTATGACCGAGCCGCAGACGAGGTCAGTTAATACCACTGTCCCATCAAAAACTGTTGCGTATACATGTATTTCATTGAGGAACTATATCATTGAAACAAATATCATTTCATCGACAACCCATATCATCGGAAAAGTGTACTTTCAAAATAAAAAATCAATGTGTAATAAATCACTTTACAAGTATGAGTAGCAGTATGTAGTAATCTGAAGGCATTTAGAGGAGTAGGAAAAATAAAAAGGCATCTTATGATAACTGATGGTGGTATGTAAGTGCCATCGACTTGTCAAGATAACATGATGATTTATTATGATATTTTTCTGATTTTGTCCTTGACAACTTTATTATTATCTTAACTTTACTAAGTCGACTTAATAACGTACATCGTATTTATAAATTATTCATAAACGTCTGCACAAGCTTTTCAAGAAATATTAAATATGAATTGAGACACAAGTTTGAATATGGTTTTTCCCTGCTGCCTTACACTGCCTATCTATCCATACAATAACCAAATTTAACGTATTTAAACATAAACTTTTTTAAATACATCATATCAACAAAATGTTATGTCTTGTCATGTTTATTTGTAGGAACTTTCAGACACGTGTACAGTGTACGACAGACAAACACCTATCCGCTTTACGACATGGATCTTGCCCTTGACTGGATACTTCCGAAATACTAGTATTACCGCAAGTTGGTCTGAGTTACAAGCTACCCGGTTAAGCTGACAGTGGTGAGTATTGTAGATACCGGGGAGGGTAAACTCTGTCATAAGGTGATGTGTACCGGTCAAAAACCATGACTAAGTTGGTCTCATTGTTCCAAGCTGCCTGGATAAGCTTGTGGTGGCGACTACTGTGAATTTAGGGAGGGTAAACCTTTAAGTTGGTCTCAGTTCCAAACTACCTGGATAAGCTGGTGGTGGTGAGTACTGTGGGTGAGGAGGAGGATAAACTCTGTCATGAGGTGACGTATAGCGGTCAAATACTGCAAGTAAGATATGTAAAAATTGTATTATACTTAAATTTGAATTTATATAACACAAAAAAAACAAATCATTAGACAACTTGGGTACAAACTACGGTAGGATGGAGGGGACATGTGAATTTTTTTTTCTATCTCGTGGCCACGACATACTAAGTCGTGGCTACGAGATACTATCTCGTTCCCACGACATACTAAGTCGTGGCCACGAGATAACTATGTCGTGGCCACGAGTTACTATCTCGTTCCCACGACATACTAAGTCGTGGCCACGTGATAGCTATCTCGTTCCCACGACTTACTAGGTCGTGGTCACGAGATAGCTATGTCGTTCCAACGAGATACTATATCGTGGCCACGAGACACTAAGTCGTGGTCACGAGATAGCTATGTCGCGGCCACTAGATACTATATCGTTCCCACGACATACTAAGTCGTGGCCACGAGATACTAACTCGTTCCAACGACATACTAAGTCGTGGCCACGAGATACGTGGCCTCGACCTAGTATGTCGTGGGAACAAGATAGTAGCTCGTGGCCACGAGATAAGAAAAAAAATCCACATGTCCCCTTCATGCTTCCGTAACAAACTATATGGTAACACAGAATTTTTTAGTGTATTCGGTGAATACATTTAATATTAGATCGAAGTGCGATTGTTGGACATAAGACACTACACAACAATGAGAAAACGGACGAAATTATAAACCCTCAAGGTAGCTCATCTAGTGAATTCCCTTTGAAATCATGTATACTGCTGATATACAGGTTTATTGCAAACTTTAAAATACTATACAAGTGACATGCAACCTGTCCCGTAGGCCTAGCAAACCGGCCTTTTTTCGTTTCCAACATTCAGGGACACAGGGATCAGATCTCGAAAAAAGTCTATCCAATATTCATACAATTATAGTGTTTTGTCTTTTATGTGTTCGTAATCGTATTTTCAATTTTGGCTTTAACGATCAAGGTGTATCCGTTCCCTGTGTATAATACCACATTTTTGACAATAGCATAGAATTACTAAATTTATCATGGTAATTATAAGATTTATTCTTCATGGAAATTTTCCGTTCTTTTGGGACGATCGAAAAATATGACATCGACTTTTAAAGGACAGGTGATGCCAAGTTAATGACAACAACATTTAACAGACAGCAAAAGATAAGAAAAATCATAATGTTAACAATTGATAGTTAATCCACTTCAGTTACCTTTTTCTTGTGTAGGTTGAGTAGTTGAAACATTTGTTGGTTGTACCAGGTGTCCACGGATACCTCTGGTTTTTACCTGACAGCATATGAAGATGACAACAAATACTATTATTAACAGTCCAAATAAACAGCCAATCACAACTCCTACAATCACACCACTGAAATATAAATAATTTAACAAAATGTCAAAACACCAACAATCACACCACTGAAATATAAATAATTTAACAAAATGTCAAAACACCAACAATCACACCACTAAAATATAAATAATTTACCAAATTGTCACAACTATAGTAACACCACTGAAATAAAATGTGAAATAAAATCACCAAATTGTCACAATTATAGTAACACCACTGAAATAAAATGTGAAATAAAATTACCAAAATGTCACAACTGAAGTAACACCACTGAAATAAAATGTGAAATAAAATCACCAAGTTGTCACAATTATAGTAACACCACTGAAATAAAATGTGAAATAAAATCACCAAAATGTCACAACTAAAGTAACACCACTGAAATAAAATGTGAAAATCACCAAAATGTCACAACTATAGTAGCACCACTGAAATATTTATAAAATGTACATAATTCACCAAACTGTCACAACTCCTATAATTACAACACTGACATAGAATGTAAAGAATTCAACAAAATGTCCATACTCATACAGTTACGCCACTGAAATGAATAAGTAAAGAATACAGAAAAATGTCACAACTCAAACGCTGCACCAGTGAAACAAAATGTAAGATTATACTAAAAGTCACAACCCCTACAATTACACAACTGAAATGCAGAAAAAAAATTAACATCACCTAAATGTCACAACTCTTTCAGTAGAATCACTGAAAAAATGTAAAGTATTCACCAGAGTCGCAACATATAAAATAAGGCCACTGAAATAGAATGTAAAAAATCATCTGAATTCCTCAACTCCTACAGCAAATCCACTGAAATAGACTGTAAAGTATTCACCAAAGTTTTAGAACTTATACAATACACCACTGAAATAAAATGAATTCACCAAAATGTTACAACTCCAACAAGTACACCACCGAAATAGAATGTAAAGACCACAAACCCTTCAATTACATCTCTCAAATATAAAACCCATGTCCCCAATTATACAACTGTTGACTTTGAAATTGGTTGGTGTTAGGGTTAATGATACAAAAAAAAATATTCGTCGAGCCGAAGGCGAGGTCAATACTTTTTTTTTCTTTTTTTTTGGGGGGGGGGGGGTTGCAGCATGACTGGAGGCAAAGTCAATACTGCTTTCTCAGGGATGCAACAAATTCAAGTTAATGATTGTTTTATGATATAATTATACTAATGTACAAAATTGTTTTGGAGAAAATACGACAGTATGAGTATGAAAATACTGTTTGATATGTATGTTTTTTCGTATGCATAGTTAATTCTTTCGATGATTTATTAAAAAGCTATCTAATTGAAATCTAACAATGAATACAAGATAAACAACAATATTTTAGAATTTGATTCTTTTGGTTGACTATGGACGGCTTGAACCTTGTACCAGTGGGACATTTAGACGCGAATATATGTCTTATTTAAGTCAATGAGCAATAATTGGAGTAAATGTTCATTGATTTAAACCAGGCAGTTAATCGTTTGACATCTTTATGTAAAAAGCAAATGGCATCGACATAATAACAAAATACTGTTTAGTTTCTGCATATGGCCATTTGTCTCTTCAGTGTATATCGAATCAAAACATATCGGAAATTTATAAGATCTGATGAGAACAAACAACCAAAACAAAAAGGTCAGAATGAAAATAACGAAACTTTGACTTAAGTGTGCATTACATGTAAAAGGTGATATAATAACCAAATATTACACCCATTTAATGGGTGACATCGTACATATTCATATCTTTACAAGTATAGAGACAAAAACAAATACTCTCGTGTTAAAGTAAGAACTCTAAGTATTTCAGAGTAATGTTGGTACTTTTTAGTGTTCTGGTGTTACTTTCTGGTATTATAACGAAATAATGTATTTGGCAAAATATCGTTATAATACCAGAAAGTAACACCAGAACACTAAAAAGTACCAACATTACTCTGAAATACTTAGAGTTCTTACTTTAACACGAGAGCATTTGTTTTTGTCCCTATACTTGTAAAGATATTTCAAAACATTTCCATGTGTTTGTTATTGGTCGGATATAAACTAATTCTGTACTTACACATTTGTATAGCAGTCATAGTAGGCATACTGGTATTCATAGTAACAACTTCCTAAAACTGGAACTACTGAAATATAAATTAAAACTTGTCAAAAATGACTCATACAAAATGAGATAAGTCTATAAGATTTTGGCAGCATATAAGTAAGTACTGCAGAGTAGTTTAGACTAGTTGTAGTACTTGTCAATGTAACTGCAGTTAGACTGTGTTTGAACCAATTTTACTCTCCAAGTCAAATTAATGTTTGTCAGGTGATGGATGTAATGGTTCACCTTAAAATTTGATGTATTTGGAAAAATGTCAACATTTACTGATTGCCATCGAGAAAATCCCTTACTCGAACTTGGACTTTCGTTTCAGCTTTCACACATACAATAGCCACTTTTCCGAAAGTTCTGTATTGATTAAATTTCTTGATTTGGTTAAGTACTAGCAAGTCAAAAAGACTTAAATCTCAAATTAATGTCAAAATTACTTTAGCGAGCTTCATAGTTTATCTTAGAAAAGGACTCATTATTTACTGTAAGATGTTGTTTTCCATGCTACTTCGTCCATGCTAATTCCCCTCCCCAAAAAATAAACAAAACAAAAACAACCCCCACGCAGTTTCTTGTTGTCTTGGTATCGTTTTGCACGTGTTTTGTAGGGGGTCGTTACTTGGCTTGTTTGTAATAATATTCCCATATTTAGTTTCTATAACCAATATCAAATGTCGATTTATGTATTTTCGCCGAAATACTCCGTGTTTATTTTGATGTTTTAAATGGATTTTAAAGTCAATAATTTAAATCGAAATAAACTTTGAAGTGATATGGTGTATGGACGGATTTTGTTTTTATAACATATTATTTTTGTATTAAAATCAATATCCATTCTATAGTGAAACCGATAGTAAAATGGATTTCGGAACAGATCAATTCATTAAAGTTAACAATTTTATTTTTGGAATATGTATACTAGTATGACATCGTGAGAAAAAGCACAGTATCTTAAATAAAAGTTCCCGTATTATTAAGTTGCTATTCAATATAATTTTCAGTTATCAATTATAAAATGTCAGCAATGTTATATATCTTTTACGTGATTCCTCTTCCATCTTGTCTGGTTGATTGTTAATTTTTTCGTCCAGTGGGCAATAAGACGAGAACTCCCGACAGTTGAATAGGTTTTTCAGGGCTCCGTCTACAAAGCTGCCAGGCGCGTCCCCATGTGGTGGATATCGGAAGGTCCTGTAAATACGGCTTAGTCGGGTCAAAATACGGAAAGCCTGATCGCGAACCATTGAAGATGAATTGTTTTTAGAAACGCTTCGCTCTATGCAGTATAAAGAACCCCTCTTTCTCCCCTTTCCAGTAGCAATCCAATATCGTTGCCCGGTTGACCCTTCCACTGATATCGCTAAAATATTGCGCACTGGACGTAAAACTCTAATCAATCAATTAATCGTGACGAGAACTAACAAAATGAGTCTGGAAAAGCTAGAGGGGCTAGAAATAGGCAATGGTAGGATACTATAAGACCCCGGTAAGTCTGATCTTTTAATAAAAAACGGCGTTTTATACTGCGTGGAGCAAGGCGTTTGTCTACACTGTCTGTCTATAAAAGCGATCAGGCCTTCCGTCTATTGGCCTGACTTCCCTTCATCGACAGCGTACTCCGTTTCCAAAAACTGAGGGTGCGCCCTGTCAGGTCTGAAGACGAAGTTTTTCTTTATTTCAGCAGTATTCCAGTCCTTTAATCAATCAGTGTAAGATTTTAAAGTTTAAATAGTGACAAACCAACAGAAGTGGCACAATATTTGATTACGGATTTAAATTTTACTACTATTTGAACCCGGAGGTTATTAGTGATACCATAGATACCCGATAAACAGAGTATATATTAGTTTTTGGTAATTACATACACCTATAAGATTTTTTAAACACTTTAGTATGCATTTAAAAATGGGAGAAAAATATTACAATTAAGCCAATCTTACAGAATGCATTTCAATAGAAATCGTGACGTTAAATGTAATGAAGTAGGCTTAAGTTTATTTTGAAAAGCAAACAAAAAAATCAATATGCATATTTTGCCTTCGATATGATTTACTATTAAAGTAAATCTCAAAGTCTTTTGTAATTGTAAAATTCAACTTATATATATATGAAGTCGATTTCTTTTTGGGTTTGAAATTAACCCTTGAAATTAATATATACAGAAATAACTACATCTGATATTTTACAGAAATATCTACATTTCATATTTGACTATTGAATGTCCATTTAAATAAGTAAACCAAAAGTGAGTACAGAATTCCAACAAGTAGGCAGTTTGATACTGTTACAAGTGTTTTGTTGTCTCACAACAGATTGTATAATATTTGGTTTCTGCGATAGATTTGTCTTACTTTTTTAAAACAGCAGGAAGACTAAAATAAATTGAGTTTTCAAGTGGTTAGCATGACTCATTGGTTTTGTCGCGTTTTTGTTCATTTTTAATTTTTTTATGCTGTGCTGTTCCCATTTGTGTTACATCTGAATTGTGTGAAATTTTTATCGAGAATTTTCACTTTTTCTATCTTTGGCTTCGGTATATCTTTTGTGATAAATACTTCTAAAAGTACTATTATTTCTATTTGATTTTTGTTTTGCTGATTGAATTGTAAATATATTCCTAACAAACGAGCCACCAAAGTCATTTTTTGACAATTTGTGGGTGAAGGTGTTCTTTCTTTTATTTATCGAAAATGATTTCTTAACATTGATTCCAATAACAGTGGAAGTAAGTGTGTATGGAGTGGTACTACTAAATACTTTTTCTGGACGAGAGGATGCAACCAGCACTCCTCAAAAATCAATATTTTTTCTATTCTAACTTTTGTTTGCAGTACCTGATTCAATCTGAAATCCCGGATCAGAGTCTGAAGAATAAGACTAATTGAAACTTAGAAGAAACACAAATGGAGAAATCATAACCACAGCTAGAGCTAGGAACGAACGAAACAAAAATAATGCCTCACACACAAAAATATAGCCCCACACACAAAAATAGAGCCCCACACACAAAAAATACCGGGTATGGTTTACTACTATTGGCACCCGCTACACTGCTAATGAGCCATACAAATGACACATTTGCTCATTTTATATAAAACTGATACCCTTTCATCAAATCCTTGGTTAACACGAAAGAAAGACAATCAATCAATAAAATGCATCTCTTAAATATCTATATTCTTCATTTTCGGTTCATGCTAAACTTAATACGACTATCCACAGGTACACAAATCACTGGTATAAAAATATTCTAAATATATAAACGTAGTGTACATTGGATTGCATGGGGTTAAAATATATTGTCATTCTATTAGAATATTAAAATATTGTTATATTAAAATGTTAATTAAATGATATACTTACCGTTCCATAATAAAATCCATACTAAAAGTAATATTATTTGAAAATCATTGCACATATTGACGAATTATTTTAAACCGCTCCATATAGCAAACTGTTTACTTATAACCTTATTTAAAAACCATACTTTGTATTGAATTAGGGTTAAAAGGTCGGAAATCCATACAGAATTACCCTGGATATGTACAGACATGCTAAGACGACTTAATTGTATAGATTAAATTATTTAATTGCGTAACGTATTGTCACCTAATTAAAAGAACATTAAGCATTTATAGTTATACATCTCTCATATAAGAAAGGATTAGCCGTAAATTTAACTACATTTTTTAGTCAGCATTTCTGTTTGTAATTAAATTTACGGCTAATCCTTTCGTCGAGGGTATTCACCAGCCCAATAGTCAGACTTGTCTGACATGAAAATTTTACCTTGCGTGACATAGATATGGCACGCGAAATTAACCAAAACTTAGGTAAACCGAGTTTATCGCAGGAAAACCCGGTTTACCGAGTCGGTAATCCTTGTTTAGCTTAGAAAACCCCCATTACCGACCGATAATGGGGGTTTTCAACATTCAATACATGTTAACCTCCGTTTCCAATGAGATTTTATTGCTAAACCTACTTTACCGGTCGGTAAAGTGGGTTTTACAGCGCGGAATTAACCAAAAGTAGGAAAACCTAAATCTTGAATACAATAAAAAGAAATATTTTTCTGTATTATCTTAAAAATATTTTATAATAATCAAGAATACAATTTTACTGTTCATTTTAAAAATTCAAGATTTAAACCTCAAAAATACTCTTTTTATAAATAAATAGACAAAATGATATAAAAAATAATTAAATAATCAAATAATGATTTCAATACTAAATCTATTTTTTGATTGGTTACATCCAAAATTCTTTAGCCAATCATATAAGCTCATCGGTAATTGGGGTTTTCCTACTTTTGGAGTTTCCGCGAATCCAATCAGTGACGTCACAAAATGTAATTTACATATGCAAATTAGCATTTTTGGTGGCAAAGCCGAAGAATTATCACTTGCATTGGGATAGAATTTTAAATTTTTTATAACTTTTCTATTATATGCTCGATTTTGGTTCTGTAAAATGCATGTTAAACATTGAGATATTCATATTTTTTCTACCGATTTACTTTTTAATAAAAATAGACAAATATTTTTTCATGTAAATTTCAAAAATGTGAAAGTTTCGAAAAATTATATGGTTTACAAAATACTCTAATTCTATATATATCAAAAATAAAAAGCTGAAAATTTTTACATCCTGTAAAAGTGTAAATATTCTATAATTGAGATCAAAAAGAATTATCAGTTTATCTTAAATAACAAATTCTCACCAGTTATTTGAAAATGACATTTTCATGACCCTAATCAGTGACCACGATTTCTTGCCAACCAAAGGTAATTTTTCAAGCTTGTGACGTCACGGCGGAAACTCCTTAAAGGGCTTTTCAAAAATAGCCAGACCCCTTCGTACGTTGAAAGAAAAGGGTGAAAATATCAAATGTCACGAGAGTCAGTGTCAGACGGCTACCGACAAACTTAAAAACTGTCTTGTGTAGGCCTAATAATTTTCTTATACCCACGGATACCAGTAAAACGTAAATATTAGACACCGATGCCAGCTCCTTTGAAATAGGAGCTGTATTATATGAAAAAGAAATGATAGCTTATTTTAGTAAAAGTTTGAAATTATTGCGCAACTCGTGATGAATTACACATGTACTTTCAGTAGTGTCTGCTATGAACCATTTCTAGATGAATTGTAGGATAGATCATGGTGCCCTTGACTGGCTTTTAAATATCAAGAACCCTACTTGATTCACTCAGGGAGAAAAGAAGTCTAAATTGTTATTATATTTTCTTTCGGTATCCTCAGCTAAGTATAAATTATTTACGAAATAAACAACACCTGTGTATGGGATCAGCTCGCTGACAGATATCCAATAATGGTCTACAAGATCGTGATGTCGATCGTCCAACTTCTGTATCGATGACTTCAAGTTATGGTTAACAAACCCTTGTTGAAGTAGCCTATTTGTAAGCAACCGAACTCTATCAAGGTAGTCACTGTATCGACCACAGGTCTTTGAGTAGCGAATGAGTTGGGAGATGTAAACTCCATGTGCTGGCGCTTTTGCAATGTTGCTACAAAGAAAAAGGCCTAAATGCATTAATTGGATGACTTTTCATTAATATTTTAGAAGTAACATCTGAAAAGTTTCGTTGTCTCGGTCATCTGAAAGGAATCGTTTTCCAAAATGTGGTTCTTTGTGTTTCATCTGAAAAGGGCTGTTGTATCTCAATTTTGGAAAGGGTCTTGTTTCCTCTAAATTTTGTATAAAGCGGTAATCAGATGCAACCAATTAATTTCTTATACCTTATTTTAGCATTCTTTATCGATGCAGTTAAAACAAGTTATGTAAAACAAAGTGCATCGTTTTCTCAAAGATGGGTCATTTTGTGCTGGAGCTACTGTTAGTTTCAGAACTGAATATTTGATACAGAATCATCCTAAACCACTATTTATTATTCTACCATTCCGTCATCTATTTATTGTAAATGAACACGATTTTTCTTTTCGAACTGTTTCCATTTTTCATGTCATCGGTCTAGTAAACATTCATTTTTAATCTGAAAGTGGCGTTTTCTCATCTGAAAGGACTCGCATAACGCCGATTTGATCTGAAAGGATTCGTTTTGAATATACACTCTGTTATCTGAATATATACACAAAAACGTACTGGTTACACGTTACTCTATTTTTTCTAAATAATGAATAAGCGTGATTCGGGAAAACCGAGAAACGGGAATTAAACAAAACGATAAGCGGGATCCGGGATCAGAACCCCCAATGAGACCCCCATTAACTGCTTGAAAGCTGAATGAGAAACTGGCACATCCTCTGTTGTATTCATAGAATTAATTTAATTTGAATTAGAAAAAATGACAATGTAGAGAAACTTGAAAAAGAAAAACCTTCGTCTACTACCGATGTTCATTTCAGCAAACGTACAAGGGTACAGTACATTCAGTAAATATCATAGAAGGGATTGAAAATCAAGTAGTCCATTTGATAGGCCAACTTTATATCTAATGACTAAGGTAAAAAGTTTCGATGTTTTTATATATCGACAGTAAATGTGCTGTGGTACTAAAAAAAGACCAATTTAACAAAAACAAACTGGGGAAACACTTTGGTGGTTTGAAACTTGACAAGACATAAGCTTGAAACGGAGGGAGGGAGATGTTCAAGAGACTTCATTTGACTTTACCGCTCACAAACAAACAATTGCGTTTGTGCAATAGAAAACATCAAAAGACAATCATTGATTATGAATATGAGGTTTCTGTCTTTTTCCAGATTTTTTTTGTTTTTGTTTTTTTGTTTTTTTGTTTGTTTGTTTGTTTGTTTGTTTTTTTTTTTTCAAATCCTGCATTGGAACAAAACCAACTACTAAGTACTACACCTGTTTGCTACGTTACATTTAACATATTTTATTTACAAAAAACAAATGCAAAAGGGATTGGACACAAGTTATCTCAACATTAGATACGTCCTCTCCCTTACAAATATATATAAACAAAATACTTTACGTACTCTAACCTTTTATAAAGTAAGATTCTGTATATATCGTTCAATTATCACAAGAAATAATTTTTTATTGAATATCAATGGTTGTTTTTTCATATTTTGCTACATTTCCTATTTACATGCACACTAAATGTTAAGTTTTAAACTGTTTTATTTGACATTACATTTTAATACTGAGGAAAAATAAGTAAAATGTTTGAAGAATGTTCTATTTCCAAATGAAAATTAGACTTTTCTAGTTTTCAAAGCTTTGTTTCTTTAAAAAAAAGTGGGATTTCTACTCTCGGCAAGACTCCTTTAACCTTCAAACTTAAACTTGGGGTAAGGCTGTCAATAGCTGAAAAGATATCAACTCCAAATATTTCAAATCCATTTTCCCAAAAATTGTAGTTTTGGGACATACATCAGTTTAATTCTAATGCGACGACATGACTTTTTTCCGTTTTTGATTAATTGGCTTTGGAACTCATAAAATGCGTTTTGAGAACTTAAAAAAATTGAGGAAATACATGTTGTGACATCATTGCCTTAATTTCTTCGTATAAAAAAAATGGGAAAATGCATTTTTGTGCTATTCTAGATAGTGAAAAGTCCAGTCATCTCGGAACTACTTTGATTTCTGCAAGTCCAGTAAATCGTGTATGCATTCCAGATGGATTCTCACTGGTAGTGTTTTAGTTTATAAACGTTCTTGTTAATATTTTTGTTTATTTGTTTTACCTTAGTCATACGGTCTCCATTTGTGTTACAACTGAATTGCTGTGTGTTTTGATATCTAATTGTAGAATTTCCCCCTTTTTACACTTTTGCTTCGGTATCCATTTGTCAGTGTATACAGACATCGCTATTCGAATGAAATATATCGGCATTATTATTTAAACAAAAAAAAAAGGAAATTCACTCAATATGATGGTTTTGGTGATTTTTCATAACCATTTTTTTCAACATAATCGCAAAAAAAAATCCCATATTTTCCGGGACCAACCTTCTAGTTCAGACACTTATTGAAGGGGGCGTGTGAACCTCCCCCCCCCCCAAAAAAAAAACAAAAAAAACAAAAAAAACAAAAAAAACAAAAACAGAAAAAATATTTTCTTTTATTGTAAACTCGGGATTAAATTCCAAAATTCGCCAAAAATTTTTGCACCTCGCTCCGTTCGATGATATTGCGCACCCATAACTACATATTTTGTTATTTGTCTTCATATAAGGGCGGTGTAAATAAAGGAAAGAGTTTACAATAATATGTTTTATTGAAAAAAATTAAACAGTGTAACATGACATGTAACAAGGAAACTGTAACAAGACGGTGTAATATCGTTATATGTTGATAAATAGAGGTATTACAACAATTCAGAAAAGTATTTGAAAAAAACAAGTGTGTGATCGAAAACTTAATTATTTGCAATAAAGCACGATATATCGAATAAGATTTCAACAGCTGGTCCAATGGTTAAAACGTTAACATATTTTTCAAAATTTCAAATACAAAAAGGCAAGCACGTCTCCTTCAAAAATAATAGAAAATTTTGATAATAATAATTTTATGTCATTGCAACACAGTTATGTCATAAATAGTTTTGAGCCTCAATTACTGCAAACATATCAACTAAATGTTTCATTGCAAGTTTATCACATTCGATTTTGCTGCGAGACAAGGCGAGATCTACATATCTTAAAATAGAAAACAAATCTTAAAACTAAATTATATCACTCTGTTGTTGGTAATAATGAAATAATCATACACCAAATGAATTGAAAAATATTTTGCCATCAACCAACCGAAAAAAAATATCCGCATTTAAAAAGCAACTGAAAAAATAAATTTCCAAATAAAGGATCATTCAATACTTTCTATTGAAGCTTAGAATTGCAGCGTTCAAACTTCGTTCAAGTGTAAAAAGGGTTTATATTTTTTTAATTTTTTGTACCTTGCATATATTGTGGATGAATTATTTAATTAACACAACATTGAAAAAAAAATAAAAAATATATATTTGAAAAAAATAAAATCTTAAATGATATCCCATAGAACATGAACATCAAACATAAGTGACTGTTATGAAAAATAGAATTTATTCCGTATATGAATGTTTCCCTGATGATAGTATTTGAAAGTATTCAGTTTTGTCGAAAACTTCCCATATAACTCGTATCGTATTTATTATTTTGATCAGATTCATGACTTTGGTGGAATGCCTGCGTTGTTTGGCTGTACTGCTCCCGGATATGGTGGTGGATGGTTGTAATTGGCAGGTCCCGGTGTTGGGTGTCCATTCATTGGTGGTGGTGGTGGCGGATACGCCATGTTTTGAGGTGGTGGATACATTGCGCCACCTGGTGGAGGGTATTGGTTATACTGGGGCGGTGGAGGTTGTGCTACAACAAATATATGAATAAGTAAATTTAATTAGATTCAAGTACAATCTGATTTATATTGAGTGTATCAACTGTGTATTTAAATAAAGCTTATTTTGAAGATGCATTGTCAAAATCATATAAATCGCCACTGATGATAGTCCGAAAAATCTTGCTTTGAACATTATGTAATAAATTTTGCCAATTACTAAATATTATGTAAAAAGTGGTATGTCTCTTTTGCATTTGATCTAATCACCTATTGAAATGGAATTTTATCTTTCAAAAATTATATCAACATATTGTCCTATGAAGGGTTCTAGAAATTATTTGATATATGGCAATTGAAGACATTAACTGATATAGAACAGAGAAATAAAAACTGGACTGACTTTAATACACATCCCGATTTAATATCACTTAAATTGTAATTACAATTTACTTACGATAACTTTGAGGGACGGTGTGTACTACTGTACTTGTTGTGGTGGTAGGCTGGATCACTGCACCTCGACCACGTGACTTGTTACATGCTCCACACAGTATGACAATAATGACAACCAATATAACCAAACCTATCAAACATCCAATAACAGCCCCAACAATGGATCCAATAGACCTTTAGATGTAAAAAAAAAAACAACAAAGGATACAGTAAATCACTTTTCAAGAAAAAATTATGACGTTTTTAACAATTCATTCTTGTAATATTCGTGCATGGCTTTTACAATTGTACTAAATGCAAAAGACTTTCTTCATAATATATTAAATATGAAAAAGAAAGGAAATGGGGTAAATGTCAAGGAGACAACATCCTATATCCAGGTTAAAACGACCCAAAACAAAGCATCTAGTGGTCACCGTACGGTCTCCAACACAGTGAGGAACCATACACCATATAGCAAGCCCTAAATTCATTTTAATGTTTTTGTAAGGTATTGTGTAATATTTCATGTAATGAATCTACTTTCAATTTTAATTCCGTGTTGTGTGTCATGTAAATGTTATAATAACAAAATTACCCAAAAGAGTTA
Source organism: Modiolus philippinarum (assembly GCA_002080025.1). Lineage (NCBI taxonomy): Eukaryota > Metazoa > Mollusca > Bivalvia > Mytilida > Modiolidae > Modiolus > Modiolus philippinarum. Next base: position 180,134 of record MJUU01029691.1, read on the forward strand.
TCAAGAGCCGAAGTCCATCAGACAAACAGACAAATCAGATGAAAATCACTGGAAAATTGTCACCGCAATGGTCCTGACTTGGTACAGGCATTTCAAAAGAAATGGTCAGTTAAACGGGTTTTATGGCATTCCAAATCTTCCCTTCCATTGCGGTAGTATCCGGTAGCAACTCAACAGCAATTGCATGAAAGGTCGTAGACAGTAAAAAGAAATGACCAACGCAGTACTAAGTCGAAAAATAATCTTGAATCACACTTGGACCGAAACTTCAGTTGTTTTTTTCACAAAGGGGACATATCTATTAAAGAACTTTTTTAATGATCGTACGAGACGGATTTTTTTTTGAAAGCCTTGATTAATCAGGCGGTCACGGAGATAACTATATTTAATGAGGAAGTCTGTATAATTTATGCTAGCTCTCGCGTAATGAATCAAATGTGGAACATACACTCCGTAAGCAAAAGAAGCTGGAATATTAATGTCCATCTTGGGGAAATTGATAATTCTGAAATGAAATCGTCCCTTTTGTCGCAAATTTTGGTACTGAGATTACCATTCTTGTATAACTATAAGCGAGACTGAAAGATCTAGCATCTTTGATTTTATGATCTTTCACGAGTCCCTGAAGAAATTCAGCCTCGTAAGAATATAAAAACAAGTCTTCAAGTAGAGGAGCACAATTAGTGCCCATTGGTATGCCCATTGGTAATTGAATGTTTTAAGTTTGTTTATTACCTTGGTAAGAAGCTATACAGAACTTATCATTTTTTTGTTAGCAAATGCATTTACTGTAAATAAAACTTTTATGATTTCTGCTATAAGATCTGCTTTGTAATGTGGCTATCATTCTTAAGTAATTTTATCTTTTAAGGACTTTCGTCTTATATATGTAGAACAATTAGCTTTTGAACTGCATGTATCGTTTATTCTAAATAATAAATGAAGAAAAATATTTTGGGGTTTCTCGCAGAGGTTGGCTGTTATCCTCTAGAGGATGTTAACAAATTTGAACCAAACATTTTAACCAACAGTTAATCAGCAATATACAAAATAATGACATTTAATTGCCGTATATAGAATAACAGATGCACATTGATAAAAGTGTACAGAGTTACAGCTGACCATTAGTATATAGAATATGAGTTACTCACTGGTAAAGAGAATAATAAAATTTCAACCACTATGAAGAACAACCAATTGTTACTCACCGGCATACAGAATAACAACCAATTACTTTTTAAAGAACAACCATCAGTCACTCACCAGCATAAAGATAACAACCAACAGTCACTCACCAGCATAAAGATAACAACCAACAGTCACTCACCAGTATAAAAATGTCAACAGTATATAGAATAACAACATGATCTCACTAGTGCACTATCTCGGGGGGTCACTCCATATGTTTTTTGGTAGTGGTGAGCCGCTGGCACATCAGGACCCCAACCTTATCATATATTAAGAATCTCAAAAATATCTACCCTATCACATATTTTTAGCAGAAAAGTAAACCTAATCATATATAATGCAGACAAGTTATACCTTGTCATATATTGGGGTGAACACTGTAAATTCTGTTTTTCAATCAAAAAGTAGAAAATTACACACAGTTTAGTACTTTATTAATGTAGATATGTCAAATGCTAATTAGTATCTGATTAAGATGCAACAAATTGACCTTATCACATAACCTTATCTGAAATTCCCCACCTTATCACATATATTCATCACAATTTATTACCCTTATCATATAATCAATATACAAGCAGCATTTACCCACCAGTATAAAGAACTATCAACAGTTACCAAACCGTATAGAAAAACAAACAGTTAATAACCAGTTTAGAAAAACCAACAGTAACCAAACTGTGGATAAAGCAACCAACAGTTACTCACCAATATAAAGAACAAGCAACAATTACCCACCAGTATATAGAATAACAACAGCTACTCTCCAGTATAAAATAAAAAATCTAACATTATACAGGACAACAAAGGGTTCTCCTCTGTATGTAGAATAACCAACAGTTACACACCAGTATATAGAACAACCACCAGTTAACTCAACCGGATGAGGAACAAACCGCAGTTACTCACCAGTGTATAGAACAACAGTTACCTCAACACGATAAAGAACAAACAGCAGTCACTCACCAGTTTATAAAACAACCAACAGTTAACTCAACAGGATAAAGAAGAAAACAGCAGTTACTCACCAGTATATTAAACAACTAACAGTTAACTCAACAGGAAAAAGAACAAACAACAGTTACTCAACAGGAAAAAGAACAAACAACAGTTAACTCAACAGGATAAAGAACAAACAGTAGTTACTCGCTAGTATATAGAACAATCAACAGTTAAGTCAACAGGATAAACAACAAACAACATTTACTCACCAGTATATTAAAACTAATTAACTCAACAGGATAAAGAACAAACAACAGTACTCAACAGTATATAGAACAACCAACCAACAGTTACCAGTTCATAAAACAACCAACAGTTAACTCAACAGGATAAGGAACAAACAGCAGTTACTCACCAGTATAAAAAACATCTTGACAGTTAACTCAACAGGATAAAGAAGAAAACAGCAGTTACTCACCAGTATATTAAACAAACCAACAGTTAACTCAACAGGAAAAAGAACAAACAACAGTTACTCAACAGGAAAAAGAACAAACAACAGTTAACTCAAAAGGATAAAGAACAAACAACAGTTACTCGCCAGTATATAGAACAATCAACAGTTTACTCAACAGGATAAACAACAAACAACATTTATTCACCAGTATATTAAAACTAATTAATTCAACAGGGTAAAGAACAAGCAGTACTCAACAGTATATAGAACAATCAACCAACAGTTACCAGTTTATAAAACAACCAACAGTTAACTCAACAGGATAAAGAACAAACAGCAGTTACTCACCCGTATATAAAACAACCAACAGTTAACTCAACAGGATAAGAAGAAAACAGCAGTTACTCACCAGTATATTAAACAACCAACAGTTAACTCAACAGGAAAAAGAACAAACAACAGTAACTCAACAGGAAAAAGAACAAATAACAGTTAACTCAACAGGAAAAACAACAAATAACATTTACTCACCAGTATATAAAACATCTAACAGTTAACTCAACAGGATAAAGAAACACAACAGTTACTCACCAGTATATAAAACAACCAACAGATAACTCAACAGGATAAAGAACAAACAGCAGTTACTCACCAATATATTAAACAACCAACAGTTAACTCAACAGGATAAAGAACAAACAGCAGCCACTCACCAGTTCATTAAACATCCAACAGTTAACTCAACAGGATAAAGAACAAACAGCAGTTAATCACCAGTATATTAAACAACCAACAGTCAACTCAACAAGATAAAGAACAAACAGCAGTCACTCACCAGTTCATAAAACATCCAACAGTTAACTCAACAGAATAAAGAAGATCATATAAAACAACCAACAGTTACTCAACAGGATAATGAACAAACAGAAGTTACTTACCAGTATATAGAACAACCAACAGTTACTCATTAGTATATAGAACAAACAAAAGTTACTCACTAGTATATAGAAGAACCTACAGTTACTCACCAGTATAAAGAACGGCCAACAGTTACTCACCAGTATATAGAATATCCACAGTAATAATAGTAGGAGTAGTAATAACTGTAACAATATCTAGCCGATGTTGGTAATACTGAAATGTAAATAGTACGTCAATACACAACTTGTGTCAAAAGAAATATAACAGTATCTGACTGATGTTGTAAATACTGAAATGTAAATTATATGTCAATACACAACATGTGTCAATAGAATTGTAACAGTATCTGGCTGATGAAATTTGCATAATGGTGTTCAGTTTTAAATGACCAATACACATACCAAATATTAAGGGCTTATCACATCTGGGTCAAAAGTTATGAGCCAGGTTAAAGTTACGGAGAGACAGATATATAGAAAGACATACAGACAGACATACAGGCAGGTCCAAAACAATATGCCCGCGATCTAAAGATAGAATACACCCTCCGAAATACAACACAATGACAACTGCCGAAAACATCTGACCAAACAAGTCTGAGTCGTTTCGTGGGGGAAACCCGACTTCCGGTCTCTGATTGTGGATACGCACAGTTCCGGTCAGTCATGCGCGCTCCAATACCTTGTGTTGATCTATGACGTCATTACCGGTCAAAATGGCCGATTAGGCTTCAACATGGGCAGTATAAACATTTCGTGTTCTGATCTAACCCGAATAATCCAGTCGTTATATTCCAATCACTACGATCGCTACATTAAAAAGCCGTTACGGAGATGGATTGAATTATTCGAGTTAGTTCCGATCACGAATTTCTGCTTCCTGTCCCATGACTTCCTGTGACGTCACTTAAAGCACTTCCTCGTAACACATATGAGTTTGCTCGTGCCTGTATGCTACATCATTTACCTCTGAATAAAAAAAAAACAATAATCGGAATTTTTAAGTCTCTATTTATTTGTAAATATTAGTATCGAGAAGTTTTCACCAAAACGCCATAACACGAAACAACATTTAATTTTTTTTAGTTTTTCATTTAACAAGCCTTTGATGTGCGTATATTAGTTTATATTAGTTTTTTCGACCATTTGATTCTGAGGGGGGGGGGCTGACAAATTTGGTCGAGCCAGATTATTTATTATCAAAATTTTGCGGGCCAGAATATTTATTTTTTCAATAACATAATCCTATCGTGCCAATAAATCTAAGGTCAGATTATTTATTTTCTTGGATGTGCAGGCCAGATTATTTATTTCCAACTTTTTCTGGGACAGAATATTTATTTACAAAATCTGCCAGGCCCCCCTCAGAATCAAATGGTCGTCCCCTTACGAAAAAAGGAAACTTTGAATGACATAGATTCAAAAGATGATATGACTCCTGAAAGAGTGGCCAATCCTCAAAGGATAACTATCCATGGTAAAACTAAGGATTATAAAAGATGTTATAGGGAAGCAGTATCTATTTTAGCAATGGAAACGAGAGTTGTGTCTAATATAATAGCGTTTATTTTAAAGGAATTGTATTTGATTGTAGAAGAATTAAATTGAACAGCTAAACATGGAGACTAATAGCTATTTATTGAAAAAAGTTCAAAATCAATATCATAATATTATTTATCTCTAAATTAAATAATATTGATTGACGGTAAAAGAATCCGATCAAGTTTCATTTTTGATAAAACATATCGTGATAATATATTCAAACACTTTTAATTGAAGCCCCAGCCACAATCTAAATTTTATTGTGATAAGGACTATGTATTTTGATAGAATTAAGTGTTTTATGGTATCGCTTCAGTCGAGTATTTTATTGTCAAAATAAATGTAATCATTCCAACTCAGCAACAGATTTTCGGACGCTTCGGCCCACACAGACACGTTTTACATTTGTAATTTGTTTATTTAAAAAAAAATAACAAAACACGTACGGTGTCCCTCAATCATTACTGTCTTTGCTTTGTTTACACAATCAGGCAATGTTTACAGAACTTAAACTCTTTATTTGATATAAAACCTAAAGAGAAAAGATCATATACAAACAACCCGAATCCATCCGTAACGAAATTTGTATACAACAAAAAGGCCATTGAGGTTTTATCTTTCTACTTTGTATTGCAAGAGAGAATGAAATTGTGCAATGTAGAAAAGAAGACGACTTTTATTTTGATTATAATTGTTTGTTGTTTATTTTTATCGATTGTTTTGTGTAAAATGTCTAAAGAACAACACCGGAACTACATCAAGTTGGTGAACGATTGGCACTACAATAAACATTGTTATTATTTAAACCAATCAGAAAGTGATGTTGAAATGTGGAGTACCAATATACAGAATTTACTTAAAGTGTACGAGGTACCAGTTTTTACAAATTTTGATGATGATGGTCAGAATTTAGAAACATTCAAAACAAGTATCACTAAAGTATTAAACTACAATGTGACCAAGAAAGCGGTCGATTTAGTTGTAACCTATGCCGACTCGGAATCGTCGAAATGTAATCCAGTTATTAATGATATTCCGGTAATAGTCACTGCAGGGTCCACCCAGTTTATGCCAAGATTCCGAAATCTATTCAATTCCATTGAGAACAATCTTTTAACGCTCTATAGAAATTTACGTATTATATTTTATGATCTTGGAATGACGACTGACGCCATTGATGAGCTAAAGTCATTGTGTCCACGGTGTGAAATTCGACATTTTCCTTTCCATATGTTTCCTCAATATTGCATGGAAGATTTAAAGAATTATATTTGGAAACCTTTGATTATTCACAGAACTTTACAGGAGTTTGAACTGGTTATGTGGGTCGACTCCTCTGTAGAATTTAGAGGAGGAAAGGAGGTTTTCGATGACATGTTTAATAGAGCAAAAGCAATAGGATTACAACTGGTAAGTGCATCCTCTATTCCTAAACACCCCGGATCATTGGCCTATATGACAAAGACAGAGACATTTCTACTTCTGAATGAATCGGAGGAATATTTCAATAACTTTCCAGAGGTTGAAGCAAACAGATTAATCTTCAAAAGAACGCCATTTATAATGAATGCAATCATAAAGCCATGGGTTGGCTGTGCCTTGACTAGGAACTGTATGGGAGATCGGCATACTCGAATAGTTATTATTTGTAATAAATGGGCAGGACCAATTCCTGTTCGCTTTATTTTAAAGACAATATTAGGTTATGATATTTGTCACAGATTTGACCAATCAGTATTAAGTATTATATTAACACGAATATTTGGGAAATATAGACAACTTTTACATACAAAATATCAGAGAGAGTGGATTGTAAATAAAATTTAGATTATAATGGTTTGCTGGTTGTGTTTTATAACGCCTTCGAATATTCAAGTAATCGCAATATATATAGTATCCCAAAGAACAGATGTAACTTTTAACAAGTTCTTGTTGATTAAACGATAAACATGTATAAATACCTTGTATTAAGGGGCTAGAGAGGTGCATGTGACATAGCCTAGCATCTTATGTATATGTTCTTAGAAGTGATAAATACGGTATAATTCAGTGAGGGCAGGTTCCTGATTGGCAAGATGCAATAGTGGGTGTAAATTCGTTAGAGATATTGTTGATGTCCTTTGAGCTTATTGGAGCTATTTTAAATGTTATAAAAAGTGATGGAATCTGTTTGTTTATTATATTAAGGAATTGCTGATATCATATAGAATAATGTTTTAGAAATAATATTGTGGATATCTTCTAGTGTAATATATCAGACTTATTGGTGATATCTTTAGGTAAATTGTTGTTGATGTATTTAGGTATTGTTTTTTTTTTATGAAAGTAAAACTGGTAATACTTTCTTGATTTACATTTTTAAGGGATTTTTGTCATATTTTTCGAGATACTAGTATTAGTGATGAATTAACGTAGTTACTTGTGATATCTTTTGTGTAATATATTACAGTAATTGGTGATGTCTTCTGGTTAATATGTATATATAGTTATTTGAGATATATTTTGTAATAGTGGCGACGAAATTTCTATTTGTAAAAGACTCAAAATATCATACACTATTACTTTCAACTAAAACAAGTTGCTTGTTTCCAAGTAATGTTAATCTTTCAGTAGTTTCGGTAGTTAGTATTAGTGGCTTCCATACATTCTCAGACAGTAGTATCACTTGTAAAATTACTGTTTTGTTGTCATGACAACACCACTGTTGTTCTCTATGGTTCTTCCACAGTACTAGTGGCTACAATGCTGTTTATTCGATAATTTTCCAGTGATTACCACCTGGTTTGTCTTCTTGTTTCATTGATCTTGGCTCTTGAAATTTCCTAGTAATTCCTGTTCGGTAATTTTGTAATTATTACCTCTATTCGCAGTATTAGTTGCTATACTTTATTAATGCTATTTCATTCTTCCGTGGTATTAGTGGCTACTTCGTTGTTTTATTTTCTTCAGTAGTATAAATTGTTACTTTTATTGTAATTTGATTTTCCTCAGTAGTATTTAAGCCGCTATTTTTCAGTAGTATGTATCAGTGACTTCATCATTATTGTTATTTGTCAAAGTCAACCAATTCCTAAATAATACACGATGTTTAAATGTCTCCAGATGAATGGTTTGTATGTGTCAATGGTTTTGTGATCATTGAATCAAACTTTTATTATTGATTTCTCTAGTGTTGTGGCAACTTGAACAACTTCTAGCTTTTGAGCTTTTGTAAAATTTGACCAGGCAATATTTGAGTAGTGGGAATAAAAGTCTAAAACCAATATTTGCCCAGTAGGAGGAAACAAAAGTCGGTCCGAAGTGTATATACACCAATAAATACCAACACTGCAGTAAAACTTTCTGCCCTTTTATCGTCATCTCATACCCTGACATTACATACTTTACTTTTTAATTTTAATACTATTTTATTGCAAAAATAGCAAACGGATTGGACAACAAGTTGTACCAACTTAGCAACTGTCCTCTCCTTACAGATGCAATATATATACATTCATAGCAACAGGCAATACAATAATGTAAATATATCAATTTAATAAATAGGCGAAAATGTAAGTGAAAATAGAAATAACTAGAAAAACTGTGAGCAAAGCTCACTGATATATTCCCCCGCCCCTCATGTGATAATCAATCAAATCAAATTCTGAAATAGAAGGTGCACATCTACATTATATCACAAAGATCTTGTTAAAGTTTCATGAAAATCTACATGTATTCAGTGGATCAAAAGGAGTAGCGGATAAGAGATGGGTACCCCCTTGTAATTTAATGGCTAAGTCCATGTTTTGCTACGGGAAACCCCAAATATCAATTAAATCATATTCTAAAATAAAAGGTGCATATTTACATTCCGTCATAAAGACTGTGTTAAAGTTTCATGAAAATCTATGCAATGGTTCAGGAGGAGTAGCGGATAAGAGATGGGTACCCACTGGTAATGTAATGGCTAAGTCCATATTATGCTATAAAAAAAACCCAAAAATCAATCAAATCAAATTCTGAAATAGGAGTTGCATATGTACATTCTGTCACAAAGACTGTGTTAAAGTTTCATGAAAATCTATACAATGGTTCAAGAGGAATACACCTTTCCACTCTCTTATCCTAAATCAGTGATTTAGCCAATCACATCTGTAGAATTTTACACGTGAGTAAACAAATCATTACAGCAAATGTGGTCGGACATAACCTCGGTCAAGCTTTCTTATCATAACACTAGAATGAATAGGGAATTTGAGGAAAAATTACAAGATAAATAAAAATATATTGTTTTGATTGATTTTTTTGAAATGACAGTTGTTTAGATGGAACTTTGGATAAATGCTTTATATAATTCAAACCATTCAAGAATAAAAAATTGAAAGAAAGACTTTTTTTATAATATACCAAGCTGTGATGTACCAATTATGTCAATTCCTTCTAAATAAAGTTATGTATTTAAATTACAACTGTTGACAATGCAATTTATATTTGTCTTTAAAAATGTGCTTTAACCCGGAACATGCAGAAATATTTGCATAGAAAAATAATGAAAAAAAATAATAAAATCTTAGCTTGTTTGTAATATTTTTTAAACTTCACTTAAACAATTAAAAGGGTAGCTTATTTCTAGATATAACATTGATGTGTTTGAAATTAATCATTTAATGTATCTTGTTATTATAAGAGTATATTGTGTAAAGTCTCTTGCATTATTCCTTTTTTATTGGTTTGCTTTCATATAATGTTTTTTAGAAAGTGAAAAATAGTTACTCACTAGAAAAAACAATATCGTACCCCTAGTAATGGCCCTTTTTAGAACATGCAATGTAAATGCTATAATGCAACAAAACAATAAGTATCATGCACAGAATAGATTCATGTGCAGCCAATATTTTTTCCTTTAAGGAAAAAAGTGAGTAAATTTTTAATAGGAAAAAATTGTTAGTGAAGTAATTTATGATTTTTTTTTTAGAACAGGCAAGAAGAAAAACTTTGTTATGAGAATGCCTTTTTATTAAACTTTTCTTTAAATTTTTACACAATTTACATGCAACTAGTTTTAATACTAGGATAGTTTTAAACTTTTAACTTGTTAATGTTTTAGTGAACGACGATTTTTTTTTAATTCATGAACTCGCACAGTTCAGTTCCTTAAAAGAGTTTTAGTTTTAGAAATATTAAATAGTCATCTCTCAAATTAATTATTTCTTGTGTTCTTTGTAACAATTAAGTAATTACACATTATTTGGCATGAAAACAGTTTAATATATTTTTATTTACATGATTATTCAGCCGATAATGATAAGAGTCTGATTTGTAAGATAACGTAAATTGGATTAATTAGTTTCTTATAAGTAATTATTAATTAAATTCTAATTTTATGCATACCAGTAATTTATATGATATTATTTTAAAAAAGCTTTATTTATTTATCGAATTACTAACACATCTTTGCTTATATATTCAGTGGTTTACATTATTGTCTACAGAACTTTAAAAAATAAACTTGTTTTTCATTTTCAAAACTATTAATAAACCAGGAGCAAAAAAAAGAACCACTGGGCTTTTTTAATATCTCCCTATAGATATTTATTTTATTCTGATATCAAAAAAAATCATAAGGAAAAAACATTAATAACTATATGATATCCGCCATTTTCTTGATGGCTTGACCTAGCCTGCCGAGTTACCATGTGGGGGATGGGCTTATCAGTAATAGTGGAAAGGTGTATAGCGGATAAGAGATGGGTACCGTCAGAACCCACTGGTAATGTAATGGCTAAGTCCATGTTTTGCTATGTGAAACCCCAAAAATCAATCAAATCAAATTCTGAAATAGGAGGTGCACATCTACATTCTGTCACAAAACCGGTTGTCACAAAGACTATGTTAAGGTTTCTATGGGTACCCTCGGGTACCAACTGGTAATGTAATGGCTAAGTCCATGTTTTGCTATGGGAAACCCCAAAAGTCAATCAAATCAAATTCTGAAATAGGAGGTGCACATCTACATTCTGTAACAAAGACTTTATTAAAGTTTCAAGAAAATCTGTGCAATGGTTCAGGAGGAGTAGCGGATAAGAGATGGGTACCCTCAGGTGTAATGGACGGACGGGAAGACGGAAGGACGGACGGACAACCCCATCACTATATACCCCCCACTTTTCAAGCGGGGGGTATAAAAATAAACAAAAGGGGAAATATGAAAATAAAATGTAAAAAAAGAAAAGAATGTAGATTATATTGACCAGTCTGAAATCGTTTTGTTTTGTTTATGAAATTTCTGACATTAAATGCAATCGGTATAAATGTCATCCGGGACTAATAAAAGCAGTAACCCGCTGACTTTAAGGAGGCTGACCACTGATGTTATTTATATCAAGGTAAATAGAAATATATAGGTCCGTGTGTTTTTTACAGAGGTACAAGACATTAAAGATTTGGCGTAAAATGGATTTCTCTGAATTTTCCTTTAATATATCATTAGGAATAAAAATTGCCTAAAATCTAGGAAGTTATATCAAATTTCTTAGTTTGACCAATAGAAGACATTCATGGAATAAAAAGTGGGGGTCCATGTGCAAAATTCTTTAAGCTATTAAACTTGAAAAACCAGAGCAGTTCTGAAATCTGACACAAATTAAAAATGTGATGAGTGAGCCACCCTAATCCACTTTTGCTAGATTTAAAATATGAAAAATAATCAACGCCAGTTATGCCCATTTTTGATACTTTTTGTATGCGTTTCATGCCAATGTAACATTTAAGAAGCTTCTAAATGAATTGTGCATGTCAAGAAAATAATATTGAATTACGGTATACAAAAAATACCGAAGTTGCATAAAAAACAGTAAATTTCGTTATGCTGTACACGTGTTTCAAGGAGGAACCTCTCGTAAGCAGCATCAACATTTTTCTTCAAAATGTAAAAAATATTCTAAACATGTGATAATTACGGAAGCCCATATCGGCCACTCAGAATTTTTTTTCAAAGATTTCTATGTTGAAAATTCAAGATAAAAGTTGAAAATTCAAGATAAAAACATGAAAATTCAAGATAATAAGTTGAAAATTCAAGATAATAAGTTGAAAATTCAAGATAAAAACTTGAAAATTCAAGATAATAAGTTGAAAATTCAAGATAACAGGTTGAAAATTCAAGATAACAGGTTGAAAATTCAAGATAAAAACATGAAAATTCAAGATAATAATATAAAAATTCAAGATAAAAAAGTTGGAAATTCAAGATAAAAAGTTGAAAATTTAAGATAATAACTTGAAATACGAAAGCCCATTGAGCTCATTTTCGTAGGTTAAAAAGAAAAATTTTCGCGAAAAACGCGAAACTGTCGCCAATAAACGCGATACTTTCACAAATAAGCGCGAAACTTTCGCGAATAATCACGAGAAAGTTATATTTAAATACAAAAAGTTATCTTTATTTTCTTTGTTATAACACCCCTTTTTGCAAATGAAGTTTTTGGGTATATAGGAATCACCCTGTCCGTCCTCCATCCGTCTGTCTGTCCGTCCATACTCATTATCAGTGCACCTCAAAGATGGAATCTGGTTTCTGTCAAAAATTTAGAAAGGGAGATATTTTTTTTTCAAAGGGCAGTCCATGTTCTTATCAGCGCAACTCCTCCTAAACGGCTCAAAGGATTTTTATGAAATTTTGCACTGCCGTAGTAAACCACCTGAAAGTGTGCATGAAGGAATTTGGTTGCTGTCCAAATTTTGGGAGGGGAGATTATTTGACTTTATAAAAAAAAGGGAGAGTGTGGTCCATGTTCTTTGTCAGCGCATCTTCTCCTAAAGCAGTTGTTGATTTTGATAAAATGTTGCACAGTTTAAGTACACCATCGGAGGATGCGCATAGAGAAATATTGTTTCTGTTCCAAAGTTGGAAGACAATCAATTAAACTGTATCTTCAAAGCAGGAGCGGGGTATCTCTTTGTGTCCTTTCAGGCCACAGTACCTCTAATTACAATTTCATAAGCGTGAAATTCGAATTGGTAATACCAGGTCACATATTGACCTGTTTTTTGTATCAAATTACACGCTGGTTGTATTGTATATACTATTGCACAATAGCATTATCCAAACATCTGCTTTCGGGTTTACCTGAATATCTAAAAATACGGAATTTAGTATGGAGCCATATGATGTTTAGTGAGCAAAGAAAAACAAATTGACAGCGGCCTTCGGCCTGAACAATATTGTCGGCTCGCTTAGCCTAAAATACCATGTGAGCTTTTGCCATAATTTTGGCGTCCGTCTTCACTATAACTTGACAGGAATGGTGTATGGAATGACCATTACTATGATAATCCAGAATTACGATCATTATTCACCATTCTTTGGTGATGATATTTTGTTGATTTAAATCAGACATGCAAATTATTTACTTTTCCCCTAAATTTGCTAGGCAGATTGGGATAATTCAGTGGGATTCCGGAATACGCATACCATTTTGGTGGACAAGGAATTAGTGGTGGAATTAGAACCCTACCAGACATGAACCAAGTTCCTTCATGCACATCTTCGGGTGGTGCACTACAATTGTGTGAAGTTTCATCAAACTTCTTTGAGCCATTTAGGAGGAGGTTCGCTGATTAGCAACATGGACTGCCCTCCCCTCTTTTTTGAAAAAAAAAAATATTTCACTTTCTAAACCAAATTCCTTCATGAACATCTT
>MJUU01029691.1:201778-213308 GCA_002080025.1 Modiolus philippinarum
GACGGACGGACGGACGAGGCCAACGACAATATCCCCGAACTTTCATTCGAAAGTGCGGGGATAAAAAGCCTTGACTGTGACATTTCTAATTACAAACAGGTATCAAAAACCAAAATCGAACAGTGACACCAGCAAAATCAGCGATCAAATATCTATCGGTTTCATCAAAAAATATATAAACGCCCAAATTCGTAAGAATGGCATCACCATCCCATATCAAAGACAAAACCACTAACAGTTACACCACTAACCATATATCAAAGGCCAAACCACTTACAGTTACACCACTGCCATGTCAACGACAAAACCACTAGCAGTTACATCACCAGCACATATCAAAGTCCAAACCGGTAACAGTGACATCACCAGCCAATATAAGCGGCAAAACCGGTAACAGTGATATCACCAGCCAATATCAACGGCTAAACCACTAACAGTTACATCTCCAGCACATATCAACGGCAAAACCGGTAACAAATACATCATCAGCACATATCAAAGTCCAAACCGGTAACAATTACATCACCAGCCCATATCAACGGAAAACCCGGTAACAGTGACATCACCAGCACATATCAACCATTCGGAAAAACCGGTAACAATTTCATCACCAGCCAATATCAACGACCAAACCACTAACAGATACTCCACCAGCCCGTATCAACAACGAAGCCGTGAACAGTAATATTTAGCGTTAGCCCGTCGTATCAACGACAAAATGTCTACTAATGATATCACCAGCCAAAATTACCTCGACCAAATCCCTATCAGTGACATCAACAGACGAAATCACCGACAAAACGCTGAACAGTGACATCAAGAGCCCATATCTAAGACCAAGCCCCTTACAAGCACGGTTACATTCAAACCTTTGTTACAGTTTTCTTATCCTTTCATCAGAATAAAAAGAAAAAAAAATTATCGTTTGAATTTCCAGTTGACGAATTCTGATAAAATTTCAACACAATGTTTCCAGGGTCCAAAATGAAGACTAACTACGTCATTGATTTCAGTATTGTGACTCCTCTGTGTGTGGGATATTAAGCCACAAGGAGTTATGTAAGGCGTTTCACATTATATATTCAATGGAGTTTGTTTCACAAAGTTTCTTTCATTTTGTTCAAACTGTACTGTGCCAAGGGATGGATACGTCGCATTTACTGTTCGAGAACAGTTACTTCAGCAAAAATATTTATAAAAACTGTAAAAAAAATATTACAAAATATCAAACACAGCCATTTTACTTCTCTGTAATCGTTTGTCCTAATTTTTGAAATTTTGACTGACCCTTATGTGTGGTGTTGTATGTCTGTTTTTCTAATGACAATGTCAATTGTTTGATACATCGCTGTGTAAGCTGTTTAGAACATTTATTTACCATGGTACTTTGTTTTTATCGTATTTTTGTTTTTGAAAACCATATTGTCTTTTTCTGTGTTGAGGAGGTAAATCTTGGAATTGGTCAAATGGTTAATATATACTATTAGTGATTTGTTTTCCGAGTATGGAATTTTCAGCTTGTATTGCATCGAGTGCGAAGCACGAGATGCAATACGAGCTGAGAAATCCATCCGAGCAAAAAAAATTACTAAGGGACCGACCATTTAACTTGAAGGGGGGGGGGGGGCTATGGTTTTTTTCTAAAAAAATATTTTGGATCTGATTTTATGTGAAAAAAATATTTTGGCTGCCAAAATGATGAAAAAAAATTTTCTGAAGGAGCTCTCTGTCCAAAAAAATAATGTTAATTTTGAAAAAAAATATTTTGTAGATACGCATGCAAAAAACAAATAATTTGTTTCGCGCGAAGCGCGAAAAAAATTTTCTGTCCAGAAAAAAAACCATAACCCCCCCCCCTTTTCAGGTTAAATGGTCGGTCCCTAATAGTATTTTTATCGCTAATTTTGTTATTAATATGTACCAGATATATGTTTCTTTTTCTATTGAAATATTGTTTTAGGTTAAACATGTAATTTTTAGTTAAATGTAACGCTTTTTTGATAGGATTATTTTTTTCACGAAACGTCACGCGACGTCGTATAAATACGCTGTTGCTAACGTTCCAAAGAGATTGACGATAAAACAAATTATCAATTACTGGAACATTGAATTTTTTATCTCGAATATACAAAGTTTCGAAGTCACTACTTAATTCCTTTTGTTTCTTTCCAATCATTCCAGACAATTCCGCTTACAATAAAGAAACAAGAAGTAAAGAACAAAATAGTGCTATCAATTGAAACCACAAAGGCACAAATGTGCGCTCAATAAAAAACCACAAAGGCACAAATACGTGCTCAATAAAAAACCACAAAGGCACAAATGTGCGCTCAATAAAAACAACAAAGATCAATAAAAATAGTAGAGGCATATAGTATGCTAAATATGCAAGACTCAAATCTGTGTCCTGTCACTAATCTGTGTCCATCCGCTAATCTGTGTCCAAATTTGACGTCATAGACGTCACATATCTGTGACTGTCCCTTGTTTCCATCAAATCCGTGTCCTTTTCTCTCGCTAATCTGTGTCCTTCACTTCCGTCACCATTTGAAGTCAGAATGGTGTAAACGTCATTAAGTATATGGCGACATATACCACAGCCGTTGAAAAGTTAAATGGAAGAGCAGAATATTACTTCATATCCAAAAAGAGGGAGCCCACCATTATTCTGGCTAAACATGTAATTTTTGTAATTTACAAACTTGTAATTTTGTAATGTACAAATTGGTTAACACAAACATTAAAGACCACTTTAGGGATATCAGCTACAAACAGACGTCTACATATCTGCAAATGATCTAGTTAAAAAGGCTATTCCTTATCTTCTAATATTTACATAAACCTATGCTAACCAGTGTCCATGGATTAGTAAGTCGTTCCCATAGTTAAGCGGAAGCCAACATTTACTAAAAGGTTCCCGAATGCAGTTTACTGTACACTCCTACAGAGATTTAGCAATGGAATAGTTTTTTTCACCAACTGCTGCAAACGGTGGGCAAATCTAGAATAAAAACATATGGCAATATAGAGGCAACACAAATGAAGATAATTTGTTTTCAGCCGAATAATGATCTAACATTCCCGCTTACATTTTGGTATAAAATTAAAAATAAATTATGTTTCAAATACTGATAGTAAATAAAACACAACACGAAGGGCACAGATTGAGAACTATAATAATTTTATGAATTTTTCTGAGTGGAAACACATTTGTTTTTCTCTTTGGTATGTTTTGAACGAAAATGTGATAAAATTGATAATGGACAAAGCATTATAAATAATTTCTTTAGATTTTATAATCATATTGTTAGCTTCACTCAAATGACATAAAAATAGCAGAATACTATCCCAAAGACACATTAAAAAGGACATAGATTTGAGATTTTTCAAAATGACACAGATTTGCTTATGGTGACGTCATGGGGAAACTTGTGTACTGTGACGTGAAAATGGACACAGATTAGCGAAATGGACACAGATTTGCGACAGGACACAGATTTGAGTCTTACAAATATATACAGCAAAGACAAAATGTGTGCTCGCTAAAAACAAAATAGAAACAAAAATAAGGCGTTAAGTTAAATAAAAAATAGAGACGGTACAGTGCACTCAGAAAAAAAAACAAAAAAAGAAAGTGACAAACAATGTGCTCTGTATAAACACCACAGATAGGAAAGGCGATCAAATAAAGGGTGGGTGTGCTGAAACAACAGAGACAAATGGTCAATTAAATAAATACAAGAAAAATACAGTATCGCGCTCCATAAAACAAAAAGAAATAACAAAAAGTGCATTCAATATAAACAACAGAAACATAAGGCGTTAATACTAAAAAAACATTAAAGAGGCAAATATTTCATAAAATAAAAAAACAAAAAGAAAGAGATAAATAGTGCACTCGGTAAAAACAAAAAGAAATCAGTGAAATCCGAGACAAATAAGCTCTAAATATAAATGGAGAGACAAAGGGTGTGTACTGCAACAACAGAGAAAAAAATAGAGAATTAAGAAAAAACAAAAAGAAAGATACAAATAAATAATAGTGCACTCGGTAAAAACATGTAACGAAATTGACAATAGTGTACTCAATAACATCAGCAGAGACAAATATTGCGCTCAATAAAAAAACAAATACGGAGAGACGTAGTACGCTCAATAAAACCAATGTGTTGAAAACAACAGAGAAAATGTAGAGCTATCTGAAACCGACAAGGACAAAAATACGCTCAATAAAAAAGAAGAAGTGACAACTGGTATGGTCAATAAACAGGGGCGGATCAAGAATTTGGGAAGGGGATGTGTTTTCCTATAAGGTCCAATGGTCAAACTATGTTCCCCGCTGACGGCTATTTTGGATATATCCCAAACTTGAAAAACATCTTTTTTGCAGGGGACCACACAAGGACTATCGTGGCCAAGTTAAATTCCAATTGGCTCCGTAGTTTCAGAGAAGATCTTTGAACGTGTTTTCCCATAGAGTCCAATGTTAAAGCTATGTCTCCCGTTGGCAGCCATCTTGGATATAGCACGAACCTGAAATCACCTTTTTGCAGGGGACCATCCAAGGACTATTGTGGCCAAGTTTGGTTTCAACCGGCTCAGTAGTTTCAGCGAAAAAGATCTTTGAACGTGTTTTTCCATTGGGTCCACTGTTAAAACTTTGTTTCCCGCTGGCGGTCATCTCGGATATAGCGCGGACTTGAAAACACCTTTTTGCAAAGGAACGCCCAAGACTATTTGTGGCCAAGTTTGATTCCAATTTGCTGTGTAGTTTAGGAGAAGAAGATCCCATAAGGTCCTATGTAAAAACTACTTTTCCCGCTAGATGCCATCTTGGATATAGCATCGACCTGAAAAACACTGTTTTTGCTAAGGATCACCAATAGACTTTTGTGGCTAAGTTTGATTCCAATAGGCTGTGTTGTTCCGGAAAGAAGATCTTTGAACATGTTTTCCAAAAGGGTCCAATATAAAAACTACGTTTCCGGCTGGCGGTCAACTTGGATATAGTTTGGACCTGAATAACATCTGTTTTGCAAATGACCAAATACCAAAGTTACTGTGAATCTAAATTCTGCATATGCACATTTCGACAACTTATGTCTCTTCAGTGCAGATAAAATCTAAACGTTTGGAAGGCAATGAACTCAAAAATGTTTAAAACTGATATTTTGCAAGAGATCATCGATGGACTATTGTCGCCAAGTTTGGTTCCAATTGGCTCAGTGGTTTCAGAGAAGAATTCCTTTGAATGTGTTATTCCATAAGGTCCAATGTTAAAACTACGTTTCCCGCTGGCAGCCATCTTGGATATAGCGTGGACCTAAAAAAACCTTTCTAGCAAGGCCCATCTAAGGACCATTGTGGCCAGTTTGGTTCCAACTGGCTAAGTAGTTTCAGAGGAGAAGATCATTGAATGTGTTTTCCAATAAAGTCCAATGTTAAAACTATGTTCCAAGCTCACGGCCATTTCGGATATAGTCCGAACATGAAAAACACCTTTTTATCAGGAGACAATCCAAGGACTATTGTGGCCAAGTTTGGTTCCAATTGGCCCAGTAGTTTCAGAGGAGAAGCTCTTCGAATGTGTTGTACCATATGGTCAAATGTCAAAACTATATTCCCCCTTGGCGGCCATGATGGATATAGCGCCTTTTTTTGCATGGGACCATCTAAGGACTATTGTGGCAAAGTTTAGTTCAATTTGCTCAGTAGTTTCAGGAAAGATTGTTGAAAATGTTATCCCATATTTTCAAATGTTAAAACTATGTTTCCCGCCGGCAGCCATCTTGGATATAGCGTGGACCTGAAAACACCTTTTTGCAAGGGACCACGCAAGGACTATTGTGGCAAGGTTTGGTTTCAAATGGATCAGTTGTTTCAGATGAGAAGATCTTTGAATGTGTTTTCCAATAAAGTCCAATGTTAAAACTAAAGCTTGCGGCCATGTTGACTATAGTGCGAACCTGAAAAACACCTTTTTGCAGGGGACCACCCAAGAACTTTTGTGGCCAAGTTTGGTTCCAGTTGGCCCAGTAGTTTCAGAGATGATTTTTGAATGTGTTTTCACCTAGGGTCCAATGTTAAAACTATGTTCCCCACTGAGGCTACGTTTGATACAGCGCGAACCTGAAAAACACCTATTTTGCAAGGGACCACACAAGGACTATTGTGACCAAATTTGTGTCAATTGGTCCAATAGTTTCAGAGGAGAAAATCTTTGAAAAGTTTACGCCGGACGGACGACGGACGGACGAACGACGGACACAAAGTGATAGCAAAGGCTCACCCTGGCATTAGCCAGATGAGCTAAAAAAAGTGTTCTGAACAAACACTTAGAATAAATAGACAAGAAGAGACATATACTGCGTTTTCAGATTTATTTCCTTCCGAATTTTAATGACATTTTATATTCATTAAGCGGGCAATGCATCTACATACTTCACAAAATAGATATATGTACATAAAGAATTTAAATAGAATAGATAACTAACAAAGACGGATAGAAACAAAATGTAACAAGTGAAATTGGCAGTTTTTGCACCAGACGAACTTCTGATATGATCTCTCGCATTTCTTATGAGATCTCTAACATAAACCACAGTAGCACCATTTGTATAACAATAAATATATCAGTCATATATACACTCCGTAACAGGAGAAATAAAGTCAATCAGCAATAATAAGGATGGTACATTCCGTATGGATACGGAAATGGCATGTACGGCTGGATCTGTGGTGGTTTCGTCTGATTCTGTTCAGGGTTTGCTTTCTTGGTTGTATTCGGTGACGTATCGGAGGTCTCCGATGACGGCGATTTTGATAATTCTGGAGAAGTTGCTGCTACTGGAGTTGGAAGCAGTGTTGCACCTACTGGAGCAGTTGTTGGAAGTCCAAAGGGTTGTCCCGGATAAAAGAAAGGACTTGGAACTCCTTGTGAGGATTGACCTTGTAACATTGGGTGATGATGTGGCATAAAACCGTATGGAGCCATGTGTGGCATCACTGGAGGCATTGGTGGCATTACTTGAGGCATAAGCAAATTCTTTGGTTTTTCTCTGTTATGTCTGCGAAATCTTGCTCTTTTATTCTGGAACCATATCTGAAAAAGAGGAAAGAACATATAAAAACTGTTTTAAATGTTTAAAAAGTGTCATTTTTGGAACATGATTAAGTTCGATGGTAGTTGTTAACTTGTGTTCAATGAATAATACAAACGTATACTAGTCAAAGACAAATAATGTGATAAGGTCACCTTGATTTGTGACTAGGAAACGGATGTCAGTGTTTGTAAGAATGCAAATTGTTGTAATTATAATTGTAGAGGTCGGGCGACACAATGGCGATCTTCTGTGTGACCTGGTGCATTGCTGGAATTGAGACATAACTCAAAACAGCACCAATTGCTGTGGTTATATGTCGCATTCTGTCCTTGTCATATTTTCAAGGTATATGACATTATTAAACAGCTTATGACATTTGAATGACACAGTCATAGATAAGCATAGAGTACAAAATCGTACAGAAAAATATCAATCCTATGATGATTGGGTCCATTGATGATATGTATCAAGTCAAAGAAAACAACAAACCTTCAATCTTGGTTGGGGTATATCTAGACTTCTTGATAACGATTCGATCTGTGTAGAATCAGGATATGCATTCTCTGTAAACATTCTTTCCAATGCTTTGACTTGGTTAGGCGTGTAATTGGTCCTCATTTTCTTCTTCGTTTCCTTCTCTGTAAGTTTGGGGCTGTCCAATGTGTCTGATTCGGATTTGTTACTACAATCTGACGGTGGTGAATACTGAAGTAATCTCCTGCCGCTAAAGGCGTCCAAATTTTCAACTTTATCACATGGTTTTTTTGTAGAAATCGCATCATGTTCCTCTGAAAAATGATATAATATTAGGATTGATTGATTGATTGATTGATTGATAGATCGTGATTGATTAATTATGATTTCTTTACTGATTATTAGGGTACCATTGTTAACTTTATGACAAAAGAGTAATTAAAATGGATGGAATTAAACAGAATAGAATTGAATTTCCAAGCATGAATGTAGTGACAACATTTTAATGATATTTTCAAAATAGCAGTGTAAGGAAAAACATGTATATATATTCTGTTATTCATCATGTTCTTTCTGGTTGATGTTAAAAGTGTTGCTACTACAAACATATTGATGTACAACAGATTTTCAACCAATGACGTTGGATCATTTATCATAAGGGCCAATCAAAATATGGTGTACGCTGTACCTAAAATGCATTAGTTTATAGAATGGCTTGTTAAATTCCCATACTAAATAAACAGTACACACCTTCTTCGCTGGACTTTTCAGATTCCCCATCAGAGCAACGTTCTGTTCTGTTAACTATGTACATTTCTGGCCTAGACACTGATGGGATTTCCGTCTGAATCAGATTTCTGTTTGGTATAGGTATGGATACTGGATATGGAATGTTTTGGTTCATCTGGTGTTCACCCATTTGTTCTGTTTGAAACGTTGAGTGGTAAATTGGAAACTGGTGATAAGCCGCTGATGGAGTTCCATACATGATGTCATCTTGGCTCGGTATCTGTATTGTGAGTTGCATACCCATGTTGTCAGACTTTTGGGCAACACTAGTCTCCGCCGAGGCAGCACCATCGTTAGTTGGTTGTAAAATCTGTATAAAAGAGACACGAAATGGTCAACATGTTAATTTATGTTGTCAACATTATTCAGTTTGCTACCTTACAGTGATGCAGATACAGATACTTTATTCTCATGAACTAATTTTACAAAGGTGTACAAATCCAAAGTTGGTAGTGTTTAAGTTTAAAATACTAATACATTTAAACAAAAAATAAACAACAAGAAAATAAAAGTTTACAATTCATCATGGAGAACTCACAGCATTACTAATAATCCTAATATACTTTACACATTATTTTTTTTTTTTTTGAACTGAAATAGTTATTTGTAAAATGAAGAGCTGAATTTGAGATTATTTGGTGTAGAATAATATATTTGAAGACAAGATTAATACAACTTGGTCACATTTTGTGTCCTCCCGTCGTTGAATGTTTTGAATGGGGGTAACAAAAAACTCTCTCAAAAATAAACAATTAACGCGAAAACATGATACATCTTTTTAATACCAAATTGACATTTTTGTGTTGGACAATTAGGGAATTTTGATTTCTCCTTTTATAATTCAAACAAACTGAGGAAAGAAAAAAAATCTTATCACAGACTAAATTTTAACAAAGATGTCGTATTGATGTAATGAAAACATTTTACAATTTTCGAGAAAGCAAATAGAAAAATTTTAAAGCTTACCTTGTCCTGCATATTGTTGTCTTTTTGTTTCTTTATTCAATGATAATAATAATAATGATATAACTTTCTGGAGAACGGAAAACTTTATATGTGTTAATTTTCGTGTGGTATGGCTTTTTGAGTTAATCAATTGAGATGAACACTTCTGCTCAGTTGATCGATTGATCAATCAGGACACTGATTAATGTTCAACTTACAATATCACAATGAACACCCCACGCTTATCTAATAAGATATTCTTTTTCAATAGTAAAAATGATTTTGTAATTACGATTGTGTACAAATTTTTGTTTATTTTGTTTTTGTTAATTTTTTTCACAAAAATACCTTTTTGTGATTTTTTTATTGAATTGAAATTGCATTCTGAATATCATATTTTGTTTTATTATTATTATTTGTTTTTGTAAACATGATAGTCAGTCATTTTATATATATATATTCGTCTGGGCATTATATTAAGCTCTGATGGAAAATGGAAAAATCATTTAAATGAAATTTATACTAAAGCTTGTAAAAGAATTAATATATTGCGACTAATGAAACATACGTTAGATAGAAAATCTCTCGAAAAATTATACATAGGTTTTATTAGACCAATTTTGGAATATGGGTGAATTATCTGGGACATCTTTGTATATTTTAATATATAATTATGTTCAATAAAATATTTTTGAATTGAATCTGGGACAATTGTGCACAAGAGGAATCTGACTTACTTGAAAGTATACAATTAGAAGCAGCAAGAATTATTACAGGTCTTAGAAATGGTACTTCTCACCAAATTTTATATAGGGAATTGGGATGGGTCTCACTTAAGGAGCGTCGAAGGATAAATAAATAAATTTTACTACATAAGATATTTAATGGCCAAACGCCTAAATATCTCTTAGATGAAGTCATTTTATTTGTAAATACAAATGAAAATTATAATCTAAGAAATGTCCGCACATTTGAGCCACCAATTTGTCGTACAAACTTTTACAAAAATAATTTCTTTCCAAGTGTAATTAGTGAATGGAATAAGTTAGACTTGTCAACACAGAATATACAGAGTAGAGAGATGTTCATCAGACAAATTAGTCAAGCTAAGATAGTTTCCCTAATTTTTTACTCCCTTGGACCTAGAAAAATTAATATAATTGTTTGTCAACTTCGTAATAATGCAAGTGATCTAAACCACCATAAGTTTCTGTTACACTTGTCAGACAATTCACAATGTGATTGTGGGGATGATGCGGAGGATAACTTCCACTTTATTTATGTTTGTCCTAAATTTATTCGTCAGAGATATGAGTTGTTCACAGCTGCGGGGACATGCCAATACAATAAATGTAGATGTCTTGTTGGGGGGCTCTGAAAATCTTTCATATGATGAAAATATGGAATTTTTTTCTGCAATTCAAAAATACATTGAAGATTCTGGGCGGTTTTAACCAGAATTTTAATGCTATATATTATATTGATAATGTTATTTGGACAAATACCATAAACCTTTCAATAAATCTAATATAACTTATTAACTTTCATGAACATAAATACTATTTATTTATAAATCGTTATATTTATTAACAAGTATGTATAGGACAAACCATAAGTAGCAAAATAATAATAAACAATTAGTCATTATTTTTAATATTATTTATTTTGTAGTATTATTATTTATGTAAATTTAATTTCTTTTTCAATATAATTGATGTCCACTTGTTAACTTAGGAGAGCACTTAAATAGGCGTAGCCTGATGTGCAATCCTTTTGAACCATGTTTGTATATTGTCATACCAATGTTCAATAAAATATTTGAATTGAATTGAATTGAATTACTAATTTTGATTATATTTTTATCCAAATTCGATTATTCATTTCAGATCCGTTCATACTTTAAACATCTGATTCAGTAAAAAATAAACATTATTGTCTTTTAATACCGTTTTTATGACTTTGAAAAATAGTGTATGTTATACAATCTTCTCCGGTTTTCTTCAAGCATAAACAGAAGTTGCACACTAGCAGTTTCCTTAATTTTTCCCATATTTTTCTGAATATTTTATACTACTTTGCATAATTAGATTGAAAACATTTTATTTAACGAGTTGCATATAATGCAAAAAATATTAAAATTGATAAAAAAAAATATGTAATATATTCCATCGGAAGCATACAATAGATAATAATGATATAAAATAGTAATTAATGATTCA
>MJUU01029691.1:222950-238437 GCA_002080025.1 Modiolus philippinarum
CAGTGTGAACACCCACAAATAATGGAGGCGTCATCAGGTGCTCCGGATGGGTAAGCATGAAAACTAAAGTACCAACAGTGTGAACACCCACAAATAATGGAGGCGTCATCAGGTGCTCCGAAGGGGTAAGCATGAAAACTAAAGTATCAGCAGTGTGAACACCCATAGATAATGAAAGCGTCATCAGGTGCTCCGGAGGGGTAAGCATGATCTGCTCCCTGCATTACACTTCGAGCTGCCAATGAAAATTTTTGTCAATTCATTAACGATGCATGAAATATGAACGATAGCATAAGTTTTACATGTGTTTCAATTAATTCTTGAACTAAAAAGTTTTTTATATTATTTTATTATCGGTTTGATGTGTACATTTTTCATTTCTACATATATTCTCTGTACATAAAATATACATTATCATACAATATACAGTATACACATTCATACAATATACAATATAAAGATATGAAATTCTATAATTGTTTCAATCATTTATTCATCTTAAGCGAACGAAAATGCACTAAACCAATCTTTTTGTCGTAACCAATAAAATAGCTTGTTGCACCAATAAGCCATGTATATACGGATTATTTACATATTTACATATTATTTACATTATATATGTATGTACAATTGCAAAAAATCAACAATTATAAAGTATAAAATATAAAAACATCAACAATAGTATGGCGGACACATTCCGTACGGATACGAAAATGGTGGCATATACGGCGAAAAATGCGGCAGTCTATGTTGGAATGGAGGTGTCATTTGAGTATGTGGGGACTGTTGATTCTGGGTGTCGGAATTACTGGGTGATGCTGTCGAAGATGTTGATGAACTAGGTGAACTGTTGGATCCGGGAGTAGAAGGCACTGACTGACTTGGCGTTCCGAAGTGATGATTGGGCGTGGCATGATGACCAGGTGTACCTACTTGGTATCCAGGGTAGAAGAACGGACTAGGTACAACTTGAGCTGGTGATCCATGTAACATAGGATGATGATGGGGCACAAGGCCGTACGATCCCATGGGCGACATCATTGGCGACATCGGCGTCATGTATGCCGGGTGTGGGTTGTCTTGTGCACGTCTACGCCATCTTGCTCTTTTATTCTGAAACCAAACCTGAAAAACAAATAAATAAGTGAAATAAATGCAGTTTATTTAAAGCTGTATGTGATGTTGTTAATATACGATCCCAATTCATGGTTTTATGAACACTATCACTTGTTATTATAACATTTTTACATGTTTATGCTTTGAACCTCTAATGCACACTATAGGAACATGACTGTTGTTAAAAATAATTGACAATATGTTCATTTTTGGTCGACTCAAGCAAACATATAGCAGCTCATTTTTGGAGTGAAAACTAAATATAAGATGTGGAGTAAATTTGGGAAGTAGAATATTGAATACTGTCCCTATGAGTTTGACAAAGCCGACAAGTAATGTTTATCTAAATCACACGAGTTTGTTGAATATTGAAAACTTATGTATCCTAGTTGATCCACAGGAACTTGCTGTCGTTTTTTTCTGTGAGATTCTTATTTGAAAGTAAACATTTTTTTTTTCTAGACTCTGTCCGGGAGCAAGTCCTTGTAGTACTGCTGGTCGAGTATACATTTTTCCTGTAAATAGATATTTTAGCCTAGAGACAAAATCGCGCAACACAGAACGAAGTGTCGAAAAATTACAAAATTCGGTCGGTATATTCAATTTCTCTAGAGTCTTGGTTATTGCAAAAAATAAAGATTTGTTGTGATTTTTGAGAAAAAAAAATAGAAAAAAAAATTTTTGAAATAGTTACCTTGATTTTCGCTTCAGGAATATCCAAGTCACTGGATAGTTTTTCCATGGTTTCGGGTTCTGGGTATGGATTTTCATGGAATACTTTCTCTAACGCCTGAACCTGACTGGGTGAATAATTTGTGCGGACTTTCTTCTTGACACTGTTGTCGGAGGACCGAGGACTGGTGGTCGAGTTCGATATTGGTGAAGACGTGTTACTGCTTGTTGAAGGAGATTCCAATGCTGATGTGTTATTTATAGACATGAAAGAGTCCCTGGAGCTGTCGGTTGATTTGGTATCATTTACAACATCAATCTCGTCTGAAAAAAGTAAATAAGTGTAAGTTAGTATCACGCTGAATATCTGTTAATTCGTTCAGAAAATCAGGGACATTGTTCATCGCTACCAACTGAGAATCTCATGTTTTAACTCACATGAGTTACATATATCTACATATATTAGTTGATTTGTATTGTTGATCCTTCATTTGTTTGTATGTAAATAAAGCAGTTATACTTTTTTGCAAAGTATGAAAATTATGAATTTATGAAGCCGATTCACAAAAGTACCGAATCCAGTAAATGGCTTTTGGCTATTCTGACAGTGAGTGTCTTTTCAATACAGTTGCAAACAAACGACTTGAAAACATAAAACCAGAATTCATCTTGTATGAAGTTTTTCCCCCGAAATATCTTGAAAGAACGTCCTATTGATTCGTCAAGCATTTTTCAGAACAAATTTGAAATATTTGGAATTCTGTAACTAAGCATCAGTTACCTCTTTAGTATCTACTCAGCTCGTCGGGTCATATTATACCATTTTGCAATATATTTTGTTGTTGACACTATAAATCATTTTGTTGGCAACGACCGAGATTGATAATTTAAAACAAGTTTTCATATATGAAAAATATTAGATTGAAATTAAGTACCTTCTTCACATGATCTGTCCGACTCTCCATCAGATGGACTGGTTTTCTGGGTACTTTTCTTCACCATTTGTTGTTTCAAGGGAGGAGTCTGATAAGCAGTCATAATCGGTCCATTCCCACGACTTGGGGTCAAAAAAGTGATCCCAGGAGGGGTCTTTGGTCTACTTGGTTGCATCGAGGACATTAAGTACATCATACTGTGGTTGGTCTGTTGTCTTGGCTCTTGTGTCTGGTCGACTGGATATGGCGGTTTGTACATTGACAAAGGATGGTGGTAGGCAGACGACTGGTCCTTTGGCGTAGAAGCCTCCAATCTGATTTGTGGAATGGGTCTATTGTCAACAGATTGTAAAGATGCCGAATCCTTCTGTTGATGACTTGTATCAGTGTTGGTTTGCAAAATCTGGAAAAAAATACAACAGATATTAAGATTTAAGTTCAATGTATAAAATCGTGGGTTTGAAAGATATAAATGCTGCATTTAAGATCAGACACTGATTTTCCTGTCAGAGGAATGTTCATAAATCGGCATTCAAGATTAAAACCTAAATAATTTACATCTGCAATATGTTTTATAATGCAAAAAAAACCTTTATTTTATGAACATCGGTATTCTGTTCTTAGCATTCAAACAAGCCATTAGATTTTTGTCTATTTCAAATCGGGGTAAGCACGCACCAAATTTTCTCTTGAAAAATAAGAAAATACATGTAAGGGTTATCGACTTTGCTTTACGGGTGAATTCAAGAAGTGATTATCTATTATCTCCCCCTTAGATATCCCTTTTCAAAATAGTGACATATAGCCTCCAATTGCAATGACAAGCAGATATATATATAGTCTTTTTTTCTTATTTTTAGTCATGTATTTTGGTATAAGTTCAATAGATATAAATGTTTTGTGATGCAGCAAAATATTTGCAGATTTGAAACACAGAAAATACCAAGTGAATAAGAAAGGCTGAATATCAGCTTATGTATTGTAAAGCTATAACACTTATATCTGGAAAGTAAATACCGTGGTAAAATTGTAAATAAACATGGTTAATTAAACAGATTGATTCAAATTGACAGAGTACTGCAGATGTAAAACAATTACAAGTTGGACAACGTAGCAGGTGTATACTACAGACATTTACAAAAAAATACATAACGGTAAATTGGGAAAGCATTTGTCTTTCTGTTCGTCCGCATTGGTCATATATGCAAGATGTATAACATCAATTAAATTTTGACCACATATATACTTCTTAGAAATCAAATTAAATCTGGATTTGTTGAAAAAAGTTCCGTACATTAGAGTTTACAAATTGTTGTCTTACAGTTATTTAATTAATAATAATTAAGTTGTACATATCTTGCAAGTGGTCGTTTAAACACAGTGTTAGAAATCAAGATTCTCCATATTTCGCCATAAAAGAACCATTAAAATGAAATATTACAAATTTTATCCAAATATAGAATATTAACAAATAAAACAAACCTTTTCTTGCATCTTGATATTCTTTGGCTCACTGTTCTACTCCTCGATTTCGTTTGTGTTCAAATTTCAATAATGATTGCTGAATGGCCCTTCAGTCAAATTTATACATCTACAATAATGACCTCTTGACATTCACGAGTAAATCAGAGAAAGTTTGAGTTGAACATATCTTTACTGATTATTTCTACACGTGTACTGATTAGTGTTCAGAAAAAATCACGAAACCTATTGTTCTCCCTCATAAACCTTTGTCAATGTAAATGGCTATTTTAGATCATTTTAA
Organism: Modiolus philippinarum; assembly: GCA_002080025.1. NCBI lineage: Eukaryota > Metazoa > Mollusca > Bivalvia > Mytilida > Modiolidae > Modiolus > Modiolus philippinarum. The sequence goes on from MJUU01029691.1 coordinate 227,439, forward strand.
AATTAGCGCGTGGCAATTTGGTTGGTACACAATTCATTTGTTATTATTTTAATCCAATTAAGAAAGTTAATTGGAATTCAAACAAAACAATCAAGGAAATAATTGCAGGAAAAAAAAAGTTTGATTGCAAATAAACAAATGTGTTACGTACTAAATGTTTTAAATTAAATTTGCTCAACATGCATACTTTCTACAACTGAAAAAATTACATTTCCTCAAAAATAAATGACTTAATGACACAAATTAAAGAAGAGAACATGTCAACCTGCAGTAGTTGGAATTAAACCAAATAGTACAATTTTGATTTGATTTTTTTATGCTGCAGATCATATAGAGATTACATACAAATTTAAAGAATTGCTTGTCAAGCTAAAGAATTGCATAAAGCAAAATATAGATTTAATCTATAAAAATACATGTATTCTTAAAAAAAAGTATTGATAAGATTTTCTTTTAATTTGAACATATCTGAGAGTTCTAATCTACGTACCGGAGAGATCCATTATTGTATTTTTTATCAATGGATCAATTCATCCTTATTACTGTGTAACCCGCTCATAAGGAGTTTGTCGAGCACAATTTTGGGAATCAATACTATTTAACAATACCATAAGAAATGACCATATCTTACATGCATATTCAGAGAGATCAGTATATGCAGGTGGAAGTTGAATATTGCAAATTAATCAGAAAGGGATATAATAATTTTTACAAAATTTTGACCAACCAATAACTAAGTACGTATTTACATGTTTGTATCTTGACTATTTCATGCATTCATTATCTCAGACACACTGACTGTTATGTTATTATATAGATGAACAGAACTGGAAAAAATTTATGTTTTTTTTTTCGGATTACAAAAAATGTACAATTAAACAATTAGTGAAACTCATCACCAATTTCAATCACTAATTCGTTCATATCTATCTAATAATTTAAAATTTACCATCCTCAACATGCAGTTTAAGACTACCATATCTAAACTTGAAAAGACTAAACTATAAATCTGATGGGAGAACACAGAGATCTTTCTCAAACCCAAACTCAATCTTATGAATACTACAGTTTAGTTTTCCACTCTTCATAAAAAATGATAATGAACAGAATTCACCACTGGGACCTAGGAGCAAACGGATACAAGTCCCTCATCAGACCAAATCTGGGGAGACCAGTCATTACAGCTGCTGAGAAATTAACAATCTAATTTCTGATATAAAAAAAAAAATCGAATTTCTGATATCAGAAAATAGCTTTGATTTTTTATATCAAAAATTCAATTTTAAGATATATACAAAATAAAAAAAAAAAAAACAATTTCTGATATCAGAAATTCATTTCTATTTTTCGATATCAGAAATTAGATTTTTTGATATAAAAAGTCAAAACTATTTTCTGATATAAGAAATTAATTTTTGATATCAGAATATCGATTTTTTTTTATAAGAAAATCGATCTTTTAATATCAGAAAATGAATTTTTTATATCAGAAAATCGATTATCTGATATCAGAAATTTGGATATTTTGATATAAAAATTTCTGATATCAAAAATAGGATTTTTTGATATCAGAAAATAAATTTCTAATATCAGAAATTCGATTTCAACATTTTTTTCTTAAATCAGAAAAAAATCGAATTTCTGATACCAGAAAATAGTTTTGATTTTTTTATATCAAAAATTCAATTTTCTGATATCAGAAAAAAGTTTTTGATTTTTTCATATCAATAATTCAATTTTCTGATATAAAAAAACAGAGTGATTTTCTGGTATCAAAAATTCAATTTTCTGATGTAAAAAAAAACAGAGTGATTCAATATATTGATATGAGAAAATCTATTTTTTGATATCAATTATTCGGATTTTTGTATTTCAAAAATTGGATTTTTTTATATCATAAAATATTTGCAGATATCAGAAAATATTTTTTGATAAAATTATAGGATTAAACACTCGTTTTTAGGAAATTGTCTATGTATAAATTACGGCAGCTTACTCACAAACCGAATAAAGTAAGAAGGACTTTATATAAAGTTTGTGAGTGAGCTGCCGGAATTTATACATACATAATTTCCTAAAAATCAGTGTTTAATCCTTATAATTCAAATTTTGTACGTCTAAAATTGTGTGATCCATGTTAACGACGTCTTTCTTTTCTTTAACATGCATCTACTTAGAAAATGCTGTGAATATTAGTGTAACATTTTCCAAGAAATGAACATAAATGTAAAACAAAATTATAGTTTCTAAAGCATGAAATTAAGGCCAAGGTTTCTTGACAGGTTTCAGACTGGCATCTACCCTACTAAGATGTAACAATAAACCGTATATGGAAAGCATAGATGTTGTATTGCTCAGAAATGGACATTATTAAAATCACTTAACCATGAAATTAAGATAAAGGTTACTTGACAGATGTCAGACTAGCATAAGTTTCATAAACATGTACCCGCTAATAAGTAATATGGAAAGTTTACGTGTTAAAATTTCGAGAAATTGACGTGAATGTAAAAATAAATAAAGGAAGTCACTGAATCATGAAATTGAGGCCAAGGTTCAAGGTTACATGAAAGATATCAGACTTCCAATCGTGCAAAGGAGGTCAAGGCCAATTGACAAGACAGACTGGCATGTATTTTCTAAGATAACTCAATACGCTAAATATTATTGATACGTTCAGGATTATAAATCCTTCAAGAAAATGACTTGAATGCACAGGCATTTGTTTCATTAATAAAAATCCACCCTTTCCCTCTCTTCTTCCAAGAAGAGAGGGAGAGGGTGGATTTTTTTTATGAAATGTAAGTGCCTGTGCTTGAATGTGAAACAGCGTCCAAATTTTCCAGGTCATATGAACATGACTTTGTCTTACGTTGCTGGAGAGTGTGAATGAAAGAAACTGTATATAAAATTTAAACAAAAAACCTTTTTGCACAATATTAACAGGTTAACATTAGTTACATTTTGATCATCCCAACATTCAAGCAAATTATTTCACTTTCAATACTAAGAGTTTTGTCCCTTGTTCGAGTTATGTGTAGTGTTATGCTTAGTGTTATATTCTATGATTTTTTGCGTTTTTTCATTATTAAATCACAGGGACTTGCTCCTGGCATAGAAAATCTCCGAGATTCATATTTAATAATTATGTCAGACAGGGAGCAATTCATGTGATTAATCTGTTGGTGCATTTTCTAGTCTATACCAGTATGAGTTGTTTAACGTATTACTGTATATAAGAAATATCGCCCAAGTTCATCGCACTCAATTTATTATAGACTTACTAAATATAATTTAACTTCACAATCACCGATTCCATATAAATTTCAAAAAGGGGAAAGAGAGTAATGTTGGTGAAACTTGAATTCTTACATCCAAACATAATAATAATTGGTCTAGGATTTAAAGATTTCATATCCCTATCTGTATCAAGTTTGAAACACAAGTTCCAAATAATATTCACATATTACACCTGCACATTGCCAATTTTAAAATTATCACTTATTATTATATAGATAGCGGTGATTTATCGAGTTTTCTCGGGTAAATAAATGTCATATTGTCACCGGTGAAAATAAAGGATTTCTAGTCACTGGATGACGTCTTAATGAAGCGACGTCACAATGTCTCTTCAATGTCGTCGTCAAGTAGAAAACTGGCGTATTGACATGAAAAAAAATAATCCGCATCTAAAATCTCGGTTTTTGAGTAGAAAATCTATATAATAAAAAGCATAACTAATCGGCCGTCATGAATATCAATAAAAATGTCACTCGTGTCGATCAACGCAGTGGATTTAACTCGTTGCAGAACAAGTTCTGCAACTCGTTAAATCCTTCTGCGTTGTTCGGCACTCGTGACATTTTTATTGATATTCACGACGGTCAATTAGTTATAGTATAATTATTAAAAAAAATACTACTTTCGCGTTTTATTAGTGTTGATTTCAAGACACCACTCTCTTCACGTCAAGTTAATTTTAAAGACCTGTCTCTGTTTCTGAAAAGTTAACCAAGTCGTCTGCATACAAGAGACAAGAATTTTTTCAGACATTGAAGATTATTGAATCAGGTGTATTCTTGGGTAATTAGGAAAGGTCGTTTATATATATATAAACTTCAAAATGAACAAAGTAAATAGCACACAAAATTACAGTTGATATTTATATATAAGATGGGCTTAAACATACCCTTGCCTTACACCCATATTTGATATAAAAGTTACCAGCACACCGTACAACCGTTTTGCATTATTTTGGCTGAAAATCTGAATGATGATACGGTCAAACTTGATAAAACACAATGAGACTTGGATCTATCTGTATTTTTATCTTCTTTCTGTATATCGTTGAGTGGAACAAACTGTCAATTGACTTAAAATAGATAGAACTTTCTACATCTTAAAAGTTTAACACTGGAACAGGTAAAAATTTCAATTTTCAACTTTTCAATGCAATTTTTTCTCAACAATGCATTAAAATGAGAATTAATTATATATCGCGCGATATATTATTCGTTTTCATGACTTTCAATACCAATATCGTGACTTTGAGTCATGCCATTCTCGAGAAAACTACGATCAATTTAAGATGGTCCGAGAAAAAAAGATACCATAAAAATAAGCTGCATGATACGGTCATGAGTTGCAAACTTGTTCTGCGTGATACGATCAAATGCTAACTGAAAATGCTCTTATTTCATTTATATTTCATTTTTCATTGTAAAAAACCTTCGGGGGACGACATGTAATAGATTGCCACACATTTCTGTTTTGGAGAGAAACTCTATATCGGATTTCCACTTACAGTGTGACTGGTAACATGCATGGCGCAGATCGTGCTTACAAATCTGAAATATCAGAGGCCGCTTCTTATTTTAAGTTCTTAATTTTCATCGAATTTTACGGCGTTTGTTTCTTTGTATTTTATTTGACATAATGTTAGAACGCTTTACTCTTACAATTTCCAAGCTATAAGAGGAAAAGGAGAAAAGCGTCTCATGTTCCTAGATCCATTACCGTAAATTTTCTGTGGTAGTATTTTTTTTCATTATTTAGTTTTGCATCTGATTGCTAATTGTGCATGCGCGACAAACAGAACCATACTGTATAGTACTTAAAATTTTACATTATCATGTCAAAAAATAAAAACCAACTACTTTTTATACCCCGCCACACGAAGAGGCGAGGTATTATGTGATACCCTCAGTCGTGTGTCTGTCCGTCCGTCCGTCCACGGGTGTGTCCGTCCGTCCCCCGAAGGTTTCCGACTGATAACTTGTGAACGAAATTACATAAGATCTTCAAACTTGGTATGTGACTTGTTTACCACAAAACTCAGGCCAAGTTCGATTTGGGGTTCAGAGGTCCAAGGGGTTCTGGAGTTATGCCCCTTTTAACTTTGAAATTTTTCAAATTTTAGGGTTTCCGACTGATAGCTTGTGAATGAAATAATATTTTGTCTTCAAACTTGGTATGTTACTTGTTAACCACAAAACACAGGTCAAGTTCGAATTCGGGTTCTGAGGTCCAAGGGGTTCTGGAGTTATGCCCCTTTAGACTTCGAAATATTGCGAATTTTAGGGTTTCCGACTGATAACTTGTGAATGAAATAATATATTGTCTTCAAACTTGGTATGTAACTTGTTAATAACAAAACACAGGCCAAGTCCGAATTTGGGTTCAGAGCTCCAAGGTTTTCTGGAGTTATACCCCTTGAAACTTTGAAATTTTGCAAATTATAGGGTTTCCGATTGATAACTTGTGAATGAAATGACATACTGTCTTCTAATTTGGTATGTAAGTTGTTTGCCATAAAACACAGACCAAGTATAATTTTGGGTTCAGAAGTAAACAGGGATCTAGAGTTATGCCTCTTTAAACTTTGAAATTTTGTGAAACGTGGCGGGGTAATGCACCATTACTATTTTTGGGGGGTGGGGTGGGGGTGGGGGAACTAGCGTTGTAGAGATAACGTTATATCAACTGCATATTGATACGTTGTATCAATATTCCGTTTAGAAAAGGGAGTCAATCCGAGCCATGTAAAAATCTTTTGAAGTTTGCAAAAGTTTGTGTGATAGTGTATGAGTATGAGGGTAACTTTTTTGAACTGCATTTTGCCTTGTTTTCATCTTTGCCTTTTTATACCCCGCCACACGATACCCTCAGTCGTGTGTCCGTCCGTCCGTCTGTCTTTCCGTCCGTCCGTCTGTCTGTCCGTCCGTCCATCCCCCGAAGGTTTCCGACTGATAACTTGAAATAACACAAGGTCTTCAAACTTAGTATGCAAGTTGTTTACCACAAAACTCAGATCAAATTCGATTTTGGGCTCAGAGGTCTAAGGGGTTCTGGAGTTATGCCCCTTGAAACTTTGAAATTTTGCTTTGCGAATTTTAGGGTTTCCGACTGATAACTTGTGGACGAAATAACACAAGGTCTTCAAACTTGGTATGTAAGTTATTTACTACAAAACTCAGGTCAATATAGAATTTGGGTTCAGAGGTGCAAGGGGTTCTGGAGTTATGCCCCTTGAAACATTGAAATTTTGCGAATTTTGGGGTTTCTGACTGATAACTTGTGAACGAAATAACACAAGGTCTTCCAACTTGGTATGTAAGTTGTTTACCACAAAACTCAGGTCAAGTTAGATTTTGGGCTCATAGGTCCAAGGGGTTCGGGGGTTAAGCCCCTTGAAACCTTGAAGGGTTTCCGATTGATAACTTGTGAACAAAATAACACAAGGTCCTCAAACTTGGTATGTAAGTTGTTTACCACAAAACTCAAGTCAAGTTTGATTTTGGGCACAGAGGTGCAAGGGGTTCCGGAGTTATGCCCCTTGAAACTGTGAAATTTTGCAAATTTTAGGGTTTCGTACTCATAACATGTGAATGAAATAACATACTGTCTTCAAACTTGGTATGCAAATCGTTTACCACAAAACACAGACCAAGTATAATTTTGGGTTCTGCAGTACACATAGTTCTGGAGTTATGCTCCTTTTGCGGGGTATCATGTAATGCACCATTACTATTTTTTTTAGAATTGTTTTGGGTTATTGATCGTGTCTTTTGTACTATTTGTTTATCTGTATTGGTTACAGACATACCTTGCAGTTCGTCTGGACCATCACTGAGCAGTGTGATCAACCGTGTGCGTGTGGGTGTTCCCTATACGAACATGCGTAGCGAATAAGAAAGAGGTATGCAGGCGCTATGCATGCAACTTAATATTGTTGTTAGCTGTTTTAAGTTCTGTTTTATGAAACGATGCCAGCCGATGTACTGCGAAGTATAAGCAAAGCTCATTGTTGGAGACCTCATGGTGACTTCAAGATATAATATCTTTATTTAGAAATGCACATTTGTACCCGTAAGGGTTGAAAGCATATATAAACATACAATAAAAAGAAACAAACATAATCAGTCAAAAATATTGTCTGTGGTGAACTATGCAATTATTTTTCCACTTTCCTCAGCATAAGCGACTTTTTAATAAATGGAGCAACGTATTGCAAGTGAACCGATAGGGACAATATTTTAACTAGTTTTTCATTTCGTTGTCATTATTTTCAATTTTAAAATGTTTAGATTTTGTTTTTCAAATTCTCCTCTAATGGAAGAGTATTTTGGGCATTTATAGAAGAAGTGAGTTTCATCTTTTAATATTGCTAAATGACAATTCGGGCAGATTCTATTTTCTCTTTTAATATTTTTGAATCTGCCTCTTTCTATTTCTAAAAAATGATCAAATATGCGCATTTTGCATACATTTTTTCTATTTTCAAAATTATCTTTTACGAAGAAGTCTTCAATTTCATATTTAGTTTTAATTTTACTATATAGAAAAATTTTATTGTTTTCAGTTGACGAATTTAATTTTTCGAAGAAAGATTTTTCATATTTATTTTTTTAATTGCTGTTTTTTATTATGTAGAGTTTTATTATCTTTTAGATAATTAAGTTTTTCTAATTGTTTTAAATCAATATTATTAGATGAGCAAATATCATTTACATACGAAAACCATGAATACGTTCCAGCTGTATGAAGATTTCTGGGTAATGAAAATGCATCATCTAATAACTTGTATATAGAACAACAATAAAAGCGTTGTTCTGTTGCTTGGTTCTACAATAAATTTGGAGAGACTTTGTCTCATGAGCATTTACTCCATATTTTTATGTCCGTTGCTTGTTATGTGTTTAATGTGTTAATTCCATTCAAGATTAAACATTGAACATGTTGAAGAGTAATGTCCACATGAAAGATTATTGAGGTGTAAAGTTTAAATGTGAACATTATATAGTGCATCATCTAGTTACTAGTTTTACGTACCACTTTCCTTTCAGGCGCGGGTCCAGGTAATTTTAAAAGGGGGCTCCAATATAGAAGGGAAAGGAAATTTCGCGAATTTTTGGGGTATTTCTTAGAAAAACATCAGCATATACATTAAAAAATACATGGTTGTCAAAAAGGGGGTTACAACCCCCGTAACCCCTCTTCGGATCCGCCAATGCCTTTCAGTTTAAGATTTTTGTTGACGTAGCGTGTCGAAGAATTTTTCATAGATTCAAAATTTCAAACTACATTGGACCAAAATCTCCTTTTTTACCAAGTACATTCATTTTACGGTTGAATTTTAACCGATTAACCGGATTTGAGTCTTTTCGGTTCTTTCAAGTGTGTGACAAAATGTTATGTAGCTCTTTACGAAATCTATAAAAATATATGTCGTGAACAGTCTGAAATCTGGTGGTATTTAAACAATAGAAAATGAACTCTCGTTTAGAAAAGATAAAAATGTCGATTGCAACGCGTAACTCGTTGTCAGGGCCTGATAAAAGTTACTTATAACATGAAAACTTATACTCTGTTATGTTCATGTGACGTATCTTGATATTGACAAATGATATTTTTAAATTTTTTTTATATTTCTCGCATATTTTTAATGAAAAATGAGATTTCCCGGAATATACATGGCTCCAAAGAGTTTTGGATCTAGGCATTTCTTTATAACGAAAAATTTCAGGAAAAGATATACTTTGCAATTAAATATTTATCGATTCATTTGCAAATTTTGGACTGGGTACAATCAGTGGTTTTGACGAAATAAAGTATACAAAACGACCGTTTCTACAGGTCTTGCAACAATCAAGGAACCCGGCTTGCATAAACAATATCGATTTTTACTCACTAAGCACTAAGCACGCGGAGCTTTGAATGGATTTTAACTGAAGGCACGCCATTTTCCTTGATTGAACCAATGAAATCTTGTGTTGATGATCACTCTTTTAGATCGTGGGTATAAAAGGAAAATGGCGCTGTTTCGAAACGATATTTTGAATGTAAACTATGTACAGAACATAAGGCGCAATGCCCCTAGTGGGCAGTCGTCTTCCAAATCCCCACATATCATACCATCGAAACGATATAATTTTGCATAGTAACATAGAATTAGTTTTGGATCTCAGCGTTTCTTATGCAAGAATCGTTACTAATTTGACCTATAAATAAAGTATGTTAAAAAATCTATCTGTACATATAATCTTGTCTGGGTACATGCACTTTAACGCCCTATAGCAATTGATTTTGAGCAGTGTGTTCATTGAATATTTTCATCACGACAGTAAATTATGTAAGGAATTCGCATATGACCTCTTCTTGGGGGCAAGTTTAATCACTTTTTAACTACAAAGTAAAGATCTGGGAATTGAATGACGTTTTCACTAAATAGTGTATTTGTTTATTTCTTTTGAAATCTTGACATTTTGTTGATTGTTTATTTTCGTCGCCATACTGTTAATTTGTTCCGAAAAAGTTAAGAGACACAGAAGAGTTTTTCTAGAAGGGAGATAATTTTATACCACTAGATTTCCCGCTGTGAAGAACACAAATTAACATGTATGAACAAAGTTAAAATAATACACTATAAACGTGAAAAATTTTCGCGTGGGGATAATTTTCACTTATATTTAGCTTTTGGACTTGGTTTTAAGCGAATATACCTCAACGCGAATACGTTTTATTACAAACGTTTTACTGTCAATTTTCGACGATCCCAAAATATTATAACCACGCGAAAGGTTCGGGTACGATACTTCGCGAAATTAACCACGTTTACAGTAGTTGAAGACAATTAAAGAATCATTAAAAGAGGTAAAAATACACAAAAATGTACAAATAAAAAAACAGCTAAAATGGCAAAAGGGAAAACAAAGTCAAGAGCGCAACGTTTCGTTCAGTATGGCCTTCAACTGGGGTAACCGGTTAGAAAATCAAAAAAGGATGTTTCATTTCTAACTGACGAGTAACAGAAATAACATTTAAACTGCAAGAGAATAACATTCGCCGATGTACTAAATTTCATCACTCATAGATTGATAACTGGCTTTGTAATGGTTTCCATGAACGGAGATTTCATTTGCCCTCCCCTAAGCACCTGACAACATTCCCGACCTCCTGTATTGGTCGATATTTCGAACTGTACAATTTTGGGCTGCCATATTGAATTGTTCTCTTTCGAACATATTTTGAAAAAAAACAACATATTTTATCTCTTTGACTTCTAAATAGCTCTTTTGACTTCTAAGTCACTTATGCCGAAACGACAAGAGCTACGACAGATCCGTTAATATATTATCGAAAGTTTACAACAAGAGGAATCAAAAGAATGAAACCTAGTGAAAACATAGAAAGCAGCCACAGCCTGCTAAGCTCACCTCGTTGCGCAGCATTGTCACATGTTGCACATGTCAGTAAACAGGAATGGACTATAATCATTCTTTATAACAGATTCAATCATGCGTAAAATGTAGGTCAGAGACAGCATCCGAAGCATGCATTGTTGTTGTCATCCCAAATGCATCACACATACCACTATGGTTGATGTGGGCCATGTCAGTAAGCGGGAATGGACTTTAACCATTCTACCTAACCAAGTCGCTCATGCGTAAAATGTAGGTCAGAGACAGCATCCGAAGCATGCATTGTTGTTGTCATCCCA